>JAFLJL010001868.1:0-15000 GCA_018398815.1 Conus ventricosus | reverse complement strand
GCCGGCCCTGTTACACCAGAGGCGTGTCATGCCGGCAGATGGCGCCAGCACGAAGAGAACAAGGGTCAGTTTCATGAGTTGTCCATCACGCACGGGTCAGTTTCATGAGTTGTCCATCACGCACGGGTCAGTTTCATGAGTTGTCCATCACGCACGGGTCAGTTTCATGAGTTGTCCATCACGCACGCATCATTTGCAAGGTTAGGCATCAACTGCTGGCCACTCTAAATGCCTCATGTAAATAAAGGGCGATGTTTTGAACAGTGTTTTCATTTGATGATGATGTTAACAAGGTTAATTTGAACAAGGGGGGGGGGGGGGGGGGGGGGAAGAGGAGAGGAGGAGAGAGAGAGGAGAGAGAGGAGATATGAATTGTGCCTTCATCTTTACGGCGGAGAAACAAGGTAGAGAGAGAGAGAGAGAGAGAGAGAGGAGAGAGAGAGAGAGAGAGAGAATATGAATTGTGCCTTTCTCTTCACGGCGAGAAACAAAGTTGGAGGTAAAGTTCTACAGTCACATAGCATGCCATGTGTCACGGCCCTCTCTCAGATCTGGAGATAAAACACACACACCGGCATTGAACTTCTCTGTACAATAAACACACACACCGGCATTGAACTTCTCTGTACAATAAACACACACACCGGCATTGAACTTCTCTGTACAATAAACACACACACCGGCATTGAACTTCTCTGTACAATAAACACACACACACCGGCATTGAACTTCTCTGTACATAAACACACACACCGGCATTGAACTTCTCTGTACAATAAACACACACACCAGCATTGAATTTCTCTGTACAATAAACACACACACCAGCATTGAACTTCTCTGTACAAACCGCTGCACGGTTAGCACACACTGAAGCTGTCGTTCCATGGATCTGTGCTTAAACAAACCTTTCACTCGTGCCATGATATGGAGAAACACCAAGTGAAGATGTCCAAGGCTACATCAAAATGTGGTTATGCTCAGCATAGTTATGCGGGGATTGTCTTCAGTTGTGACAAGCTCCTAGCATAACATTATCAGTTTCAGAAATCCCCGAAGTCGCGAGTGTGGCTGCCCATGTGGTGGGGTAATCAAAAACGGTCACACACGTAATGTTCTCATCCCCAGCTGATGCATTTTTTACCATAGTGTTCAAGTACTTCGGCTGTTTGGATGATCCCTGGAGTCTTTTAGCCAGCGGTACTTCGGCTGTTTGGATGATCCCTGGAGTCTTTTAGCCAGCGGTACTTCGGCTGTTTGGATGATCCCTGGAGTCTTTTAGCCAGCGGTACTTCGGCTGTTTGGATGATCCCTGGAGTCTTTTAGCCAGGGTACAACAACAACAACAACGACAACAACAAAATGTCCATTTGAATACCCAGAATTGTCGAATGCAAGACAAGTCATACACAAGGTTGATGCTGAATTTGGGGGCAGTGGGGGGGGGGGGGGGGGGGGGGGGGGGCTACTCCACGCTGTGCAGGAATGTAGTGAAAGCTCTACACCAACTGCTTTATACCACTGCCTGCTTGGCTCCCTCATAGAATGGCGGCGCTTGGTTCCCTCATAGAATGGCGGCGCCCAACTTAACAGTAATAATGATCCTGTGTTTGTTTTCATGACCATTGCAGTTGCCCATGTTGATGTATTATAATTCTGGTGGTGTAATTGTAGAGGTGGGTGGGCTACCCTCACATCCACCCTTCTTGATGGGACCCCCCCCCCCCCCCACACACACACACACACACACATCTCCCACCAGCACCCACCCCTCTGTGTGTGTGTGTGTGTGTGTGTGTGCGTGTGCAGACAGGGATAGTTAAGCCTGCCTGCCTGCAAAAATCACCTTTCACAGGTGTGGACTTTAAACCTTAATGTGTACAATCTCTTCTCCGGCATGCCCGCATGAAAGAAGAGGGTGTCCTCCCCCCCCCCCCCCCCCTTTCCCTCCCGTCTCCTTCCCCCCACCCCTCCCTCCCCGGAGATAAGCAGCATATCAAGGACATTGTATCAGCAGTTTGGATCCCTCTCTCTCCATGCACACGCGTTGAGCGGTGAACTCAGCGCTATGCATGCCATCGCATGCGTGACTCCTCCGGTCTGAAATCTCCTTGTCCTGCCTGTCTGGCGGGGACTAACCTCACGCCGTAACGCAGCAGCCGCCCAGCCATTATGATGCTAATGCCTCGGCATGGCAGGAGATGGGGGGGGGGGGGGGGGGTAGGAGGCTGGGGGGGGGGGGATAGGAGGCGGGGGGGGGGGGGGGGGCTGCAGTGGAGTGGTGCCTGGGAACTGGCCAGAAGGTTTTAAGGTATTTCGTTTGGATTCCGAAATGACGGGTACTGTGGACGTCCAACACTAGCATACCTCTGCCTGAGAGGTTGTCTTCTCTCCTTGTCTAAATGTCGGTCTGTCGGTCTGTCTGTCTGTCGGTCTGTTTGTCGGTCTGTCTGTCGGTGGGCAAGATGGCGTGAAAACTAGGAAGTGGATGGAAGGAAAGAGGGTGAAAGATGCCGTGTGGCCCCATGGGCGAACTCGTCACATGTTGGTGCGGTTGGGGCTCCGTGAGCGGATCCAGGTATGTGTGTGTGTGTGTGTGAGTGTGTGTGCGCGCGCGCGCTTGAGTGCGTGCGTGCGTGCATGCTTGCTTTCGTGTATGCATATTTGCGTGCGTGTGTGTGTGTGTGTGTGTGTGTGTGTGTGTGTGTGTGTGTGTGTGTGTGTGTGTGTGTGTGTGCCTCTGTCTGTGTGTTGTCTGTCTCTCTGTGTGTTGTTTTGTTACAAGATGATGTGTTTTTGTTTTTGTTTTTTGTTGTTGTTTTTTTTTTTTTTTTTTTTTTTTTGGGGGGGGATAAGTTTTCGACTCGATAGATGTGGATTGATTGTTAGGCTCAGGGCATGTGTACACTGAACACCTGCCTGACAGACAGAACACTGGATCCTGGCTGAGGTGGATTGATTGTTCGGCTCAGGGCATGTGTACACTGAACACCTGCCTGACAGACAGACAGAACACTGGATCCTGGCTGAGATGGATTTCCAGGTGTGCTTTACATACTTTGGCGTGACTTCCTGTCAAACGAGACACATCTCGGACCACAGCATGAGCTAGACTTCCTCCAGCGTCTGGTCCCTGTTCGGTTCTCGCAGTGGATGATTGTGCTTAACGTCCTCTCGCCTGCACACACAGGACATATCGGGACATGTATTTTTGCTTTATATGAGGGGGGAAGGGAGGGGGGAATCTCGCAGTGTTCCGTTGTGGCCTCTTTAATACCCAGAGTGTGGAGTGGCCTCTTCAATACCCAGAGTGTAGAGTGGCCTCTTTTATACCCAGAGTGTGGAGTGGCCTCTTCAATACCAGAGTGTAGAGTGGCCTCTTTTATACCCAGAGTGTAGAGTGGCCTCTTTAATGCCCAGAGTGTGGAGTGGCCTCTTCAGTACCCAGAGTGTAGAGTGGCCTCTTTTATACCCAGAGTGTAGAGTGGCCTCTTTAATACCCAGAGTGTGGAGTGGCCTCTTCAGTACCAGAGTGTAGAGTGGCCTCTTTTATACCCAGAGTGTGGAGTGGCCTCTTGAATACCCAGAGTGTGGAGTGGCCTCTTTAATACCAGAGTGTGGAGTGGCCTCTTTAATACCCAGAGTTTGGAGTGGCCTCTTTAATACCCAGAGTGTGAAGTGGCCTCTTTAATACCCAGAGTGTGGAGTGGCCTCTTTAATACCCAGAGTGTGGAGTGGCCTCTTCAATACCCAGAGTGTAGAGTGGCCTCTTTTATACCAGAGTGTGGAGTGGCCTCTTTAATACCCAGAGTGTAGAGTGGCCTCTTTTATACCAGAGTGTGGAGTGGCCTCTTTAATACCAGAGTGTGGAGTGGCCTCTTCAATACCCAGAGTGTAGAGTGGCCTCTTTTATACCAGAGTGTAGAGTGGCCTCTTTTATACCCAGAGTGTGGAGTGGCCACTTTAATACCCAGAGTGTGGAGTGGCCTCTTTTACACCCAGAGTGTGGAGTGGCCTCATTTATACCAGAGTGTAGAGTGGCCTGTTTAATACCCAGAGTGTAGAGTGGCCTCTTTTATACCCAGAGTGTGGAGTGGCCTCTTTTATACCAGAGTGTGGAGTGGCCTCTTTAATACCCAGAGTGTGGAGTGGCCTCTTTAATACCAGAGTGTGGAGTGGCCTCTTTTATACCCAGAGTGTGGAGTGGACGCGGGATGTGTTACAAGTCTTCTTGCACGTAGACGAGAAAGGCACAAGCGATACCTTGTTCTAAAGTTGTTGGGGTTTTTTTTTGTTGGGGGTTTTTTTGGGTTGTTTTTTTTTTTAATCGGGTCGGTTCTTTTTGTCGTTTTTCGCTCTGTGTGTGTGTGTGTGTGTGTGTGTTTGTTTGTTGTGTGTGTGTGTGTGTGGTGTGTGTGTGTGTGTGTGTGTGTGTGTGTGTGTGTGTGTGTGTGTGTGTAACACCCATACACAAATCTCTCTGTCCCTTTAGCTCAGGATGTGTTGTAAACAAAGCGTTCAGCGGCCCGGTCTGTTTCACATCGGCATCGTCCTGCAGGTCCTTTTGTTCTGGGCATTGCAACATTGAGGAGTGTCTGGCATTAAAACTGTCGGTTGGTTGGGTCTGAGAGAAACGGAGACTTAGGGTGGAACTGGGGTGGGGTGGGATAGGGTGGCGAGAGAAAAACGGGAAGAGAGAAGGGAGGGGGTGTAGGGAGAACGAGCCAGTCAGCTAGAGAAAGAGAGAGAGAGAGAGAGGGGGGGGGGGCAGAGAGGGAAGGAGTAGGAGGTAGAGAGAGAGAGAGTCGGGATGGGGATCGAACCAGCCCGAGAGAAAAAGAAGTGGGGAAAATAGAAGGCAATAGCCACCTGCCTGTCCGCACAAGGACATGTGCGTGTGAACAACAACGTCACCAACCGAACAAACAAACAAACAAATCGACCAACGAAGATAGATGAATCGCTTGTAGAAGGGGGGTATAAAAAAATTAAAAAAAGGAGGGGGTGTGTGATTTGTTCGGAACTAGCTGTGAATGATGAGCCCAATGCATACATGCTTGTCAGGGAGGATAGGAGTGGGACAGCGAAATGAAGAGCCATCCATGGTCACATCGCGTTGCCCTCGCTGTTTTGGCTGGGCAAGGAAGGAGGGCGGGCGGGGCCGGTGGTGGCTAAAGGCCTAGTGCTGTTTCTTGTAGTGTTCGTGGGCACAGATTTCTCATAACCGACTGCAGGCCACGGCGGGGGGTATTTGAGGAGAACGATTGCAGGCCGCGGGGGGGGGGGGGGGGGGGGGGGGGGGGGGTATTTGAGGAGAACGATTGCAGGCACGGCGGGGGGTATTTGAGGAGAACGATTGCAGGCCGGGGAGGGGGGGGGGGGTATTTTAGGAGAACGATTGCAGGCCACGGGGGGGGGGGGGGGGGGGGGGGGGGGGGGCATTTGTGGAGAACGATTGCAAGCCACGGCGGGGGGTATTTGAGGAGAACGATTGCAGGCCGGGGGGTATTTGAGGAGAACGATTGCAGGCCACGGCGGGGGGTATTTGAGCAGAACGATTGCAGGCCACGGCGGGGGGTATTTCAGGAGAACGATTGCAGGCCACGGCGGGGGGTATTTGAGCAGAACGATTGCAGGCCACGGCGGGGGGGTATTTGAGGAGAACGATTGCAGGCCACGGCGGGGGGTATTTCAGGAGAACGTGAATTAGTGGTTCTGGTTTTGTCACAGGAGAGATATTTTGTGTTTGTTTTGTTTTTTAGGCTAAAACATCGCCGTCTTTTCTTTTTCTTTTTCTTTTTTTGTTTACGTCATTGATGTTGGAGGGTTTTTTTTTTTTTTTTTTTGTTGGGTTTATTTTTGTTTGTTTGTTGTTGTTGTTGTTGTTGTTTTTTTTGGGGGGGGTTGTTTGTTGTTTTGTTTTGTTTTGTTTTACCTGGTTGTAAGCAAGAGGTTTGACAGCATGATAAGCTCACAGTGATGGCTGTACTGTGCGCTGGCTGTGTGTATATCCAGTCATGTCTGTCACACCTCACAATGATGGCTGTACTGGCTGTGTGTATATCCAGTCATGTCTGTCACACCTCACAATGATGGCTGTACTGGCTGTGTGTATATCCAGTCATGTCTGTCACACCTCACAGTTGTTGTTGTTGTTGTTGTTGTCGTACCTGGCTAAAAGACTCCAGGGACACCTCACAGTGATGGCTGTACTGTGCGCTGGCTGTGTGTATATCCAGTCATGTCTGTCACGGTGAAGCACTCTCTTGTCTTCAGCCTCACGGACTGTGGAGGAGGGGTCGGCGGCATGGTTCTAGTCAGGCGCCAGTGGTGGTGGTGTCGTTCTCCGCCCTCGCTTGCGTTACGTGTGGATGTTGTTGGTCTTGCCATGTGGCAACTTGGCTTGGTTTTGTTAGCAACAGCTCCGTCTGTTGACAGGCGCTCTGTGTGTACACACACACACACACACACACACACACACACACAACACACACACAACACACACACACACACACACACACACACACACACACACACACACACGGACCTGGCACGGCCCACCGTAATGTCACATTATTCACTCGCCCAACACACACTACCCAGCGCGAGAAATGAAGCACGTTCAACGAGTTTCGCCTTCTCTCTCTCTCTCTCTCTCTCTCTCTCTCTCTCTCTCTCTCTCTCTCTCTCTCTCTCTCTCTCTCTCTCTCTCCTCCCCCCTCCCGGGACGTTTTACGTCACGTGTCGTTCAGCATGCCTGAAGCCAACGTCCAGTTGTATGAACACACAAGTTGCATGGTAGATTGTTCCTTCCGAAGACAGGACAAGGTAATGGTCACTTTTTGCTACAGGTACGAAAGCGCAGGGAAACGTAGAGACATGTGTGGTAAGCAGGAACGACAAGAAATTAAATAAAAAGGGGAAGTAGGAACAGGCAAAAAATTAGGGAGAAGTAGGAACAGGCAAAAAGGGAGAAGTAAGAGCAGGCAAAAACGGAGAAGTAGGAACAGGCAAAAAGATAGGGAGAAGTAGGAACAGGCAAAAGGATAGGGAGAAGTAGGAACTGGCAAAAATATAGGGAGAAGTAGGAACAGGCAGAAAGATTGGGAGAAGTAGGAACAGACAAAAGAAGCAGGAACAGGCAAAAGATAGGGAGAAGTGGGAACAGGCAAAAAGACAGGGAGAAGCAGGAACACGCAAAAAGATAGAAGTAGGAACAGGCAAAAAGATAGGGAGAAGTAGGAACAGGCAAAAAGATAGGGAGAAGTAGAAACAGGTAAAAAGGGAGAAGCAGGAACAGGCAAAAAGATAGGGAGAAGCAGGAACAGGCAAAAAGATAGGGAGAAGTAGGAACAGGCAAAAAGATAGGGAGAAGTAGGAACAGGCAAAAAGATAGGGAGAAGTAGGAACAGGCAGAAAGATAGGGAGAAGTAGGAACAGGCAGAAAGATAGGGAGAAGTAGGAACAGGCAAAAAGATAGGGAGAAGTAGGGAGAAGTAGGAACAGACAAAAAGATGGGGAGAAGTAGGGAGAAGTAGGAACAGACAAAAAGATGGGGAGAAGTAGGAACAGACAAAAAGATAGGGAGAAGTAGGAACAGACAAAAAGAAGCAGGAACAGGCAAAAAGATAGGGAGAAGTAGGAACAGGCAAAAAGATAGGGAGAAGTAGGAACAGGCAAAAAGATAGGGAGAAGTAGGAACAGGCAAAAGATAGGGAGAAGTAGGAACAGGCAAAAAGATAGGGAGAAGTAGGAACAGGCAGAAAGATAGGGAGAAGTAGGAACAGGCAGAAAGATAGGGAGAAGTAGGAACAGGCAGAAAGATAGGGAGAAGTAGGAACAGGCAAAAAGATAGGGAGAAGTAGGAACAGGCAGAAAGATAGGGAGAAGCAGGAACAGGCAGAAAGATAGGGAGAAGCAGGAACAGGCAAAAAGATAGGGAGAAGTAGGAACAGGCGAAAAGATAGGGAGAAGTAGGAACAGGCAAAAAGATAGGGAGAAGTAGGAACAGGCAGAAAGATAGGGAGAAGTAGGAACAGGCAGAAAGATAGGGAGAAGCAGGAACAGGCAAAAAGATAGGGAGAAGTTGGAACAGGCAAAAAGATAGGGAGAAGCAGGAAGGGGTAAGATGGCGTTAGGAAAAGCAGGAAATCATAGGACAGAAAACGTTCAATGGGGCGGGGAACAATTGACAGTTGACAGGAAATGTTCAATGGGGCGGGGAACAATTGACAGTTGACAGGAAATGTTCAATGGGGCGGGGAACAATTGACAGTTGACAGGAAATGTTCAATGGGGCGGGGAACAGTTGACAGGAAATGCTCAATGGGGCGGGGAACAATTGACAGTTGACAGGAAATGTTCAATGGGGCGGGGAACAATTGACAGTTGACAGGAAATGTTCAATGGGGCGGGGAACAATTGACAGTTGACAGGAAATGCTCAATGGGGCGGAGAACAATTGACAGTTGGCAGGAAATGTTCAATGGGGCGGGGAACAGTTGACAGGAAATGCTCAATGGGGCAGGGAACAATTGACAGTTGACAGGAAATGTTCAATGGGGCGGGGAACAGTTGACAGGAAATGCTCAATGGGGCGGAGAACAATTGACAGTTGACAGGAAATGCTCAATGGGGCGGGGAACAGTTGACAGGAAATGCTCAATGGGGCGGGGAACAGTTGACAGTTGAGAACAAACAAGTAGGGTAACTCTTGTTCCCGTGATGAAACAATTACAGGGCCCGTAACTCCCAACGAATGCTGCTTACGACACCAAGTCGCCCAGCAGAAATGACAACACAGAGCACACGACCAAACGGGTAGACATCCACCCCACGGTTACAATACGTTACCGCAAATGCTCTCTACCGCGAGAATACATTACCGCAAAGTCGTATATTACGATACCGCAAAAAGACTTGCTACTTTACCGCAAATAGATTTTGTTGATTTCTGTAGCCTTTTAGCACAGGTACCACTGTCCTATGATTCACCAGCTACTTGATTCAAGTACAATTAGAACTGCATGGCAGCGAGACACTCTGAGTTGTAATAACGAGTGATATATGAATACTGTTCATGGAAATACATCGTCGCTGTGATGTTTATTCACTACCGCAGTTCAGAGTTTATCTGCCTTCATCACCCTTCACTCTTGTGGTCAAATACAGGCAGCCTATCAGCATGGAGCCATTACTCAAACTAAGTGTGGAGGCTGGCACTAAGGTACCAGCCCGTCCGAATGTGATGACGCTCTCCAGCTGATGTGATGCTGAACTGTGATTGATATTTAATGCCAAATTTTGCTGTTAATGTTTAATTAAATTCAGAGACAACGTAGTAGATGCTGAACGTGATTTTGAATGCAAGGGTTTTTTAAGGTACCTTTTTTAATGCCAAATTCAGAAACAAAGTACTGTGGTACTGTCAAAAGTACCTGTTGAAAAGATTTGCGGTAACGTATTCCTGCAGATTGCGGTTTTGTAGCATCGGTTTTGCGGAAATGATATACCCACTTACGCTATAATGTGGCTTTTTTGCGGTAACGTGGTGCTACCCACCCCACCGCCATCCCCGACCCCCCCCCCCCCCCCAAATGGATGTTCCAAGCTTGCCCCTATACCCTGTACTTGACATACCTACACAACAACATCAACTGGAGAAATATACAAATAACAAATTGATGTTCAAGGCTGACACAGCCTTCACGATTTTGAATGCAGGTTGGGGAAACTGCAGGAACTGGGAGGGTGTGTGTAGGGGGGGGGGGGGGGGGGGGGGGGGGAGGAAGAGGTTGGGAAAAGTAAGACAAGGCGGGGGACGATCCGGAGGGGGGGGGGATGGAAGAAGTGAGGGCTTGGAGGTACATCAGGCCGCCAGGGTGGCACTGGTCTCTGGCAGCAGTACGGTGAGTGTTGGGCCTGCAGGGAAACGGCCGCCGCCACTGCACGCGCCCCGTGTGATAGGGCGTGTCGGTCACGTTGTCGCCAGCATTGGGGGTGTCATCTTTCTCCACTCCACGCTTCCTTCGCTTGCCAGCCGACGACTTGATGAGCTATTAAAAGAACGAATCGGAAAGAAAGAGAAAGAAAGAAAGAAGGGAAAACAAAGACAAAACAAAGGCTTTGTTTGACAGCTGGCTGTTGCTGACAGGTGTGGGGTGTCCCACCAGCACACCAGCGCCACAAAGCGTTAGGAAGCAGCAGCAGTACAGCCGGAGAGGTGAATTGTGTGTCAGTGTGAACTAGACTCCACCGCCCGGGATTCACCACATCGATCGGCTCCACCAAAGGCATGCGCTTCAGTCGCTTTATGTGTTCTTTTCTGGCCCTTTTTGATTTGGTTTTGGTTTGGTTTGGTTTTGTTTTCTTGCTTTGTATTTGTATGTTTATATATTTGGGGCAAGATGTTGTGAGGGATCGGAAAGCGATATTCAGCGCTCAGTGAATGTATCCGAATTGAGAGGGGGGGGGGGGGGGGGAGAGATTGGGGGAGGGAGGTGTTTTTTTAAAGCTGTAAGTTAGTTTTTCTGCTCGTATTCTGTTGATGGATATGTGTGTTGTGTTGATGGGTATGTGTGTTCTGTTGATGGGTATGTGTATTCTGTTGATGGGTATGTGTATTCTGTTGATGGGTATGTGTGTTCTGTTGATGGGTATGTGTATTCTGTTGATGGGTATGTGTGTTCTGTTGAGGGGTATGTGTATTCTGTTGATGGGTACGTGTATTCTGTTGACGGGTATGTGTGTTCTGTTGAGGGGTATGTGTATTCTGTTGATCGGTATGTGTGTTCTGTTGATGGGTATGTGTGTTCTGTTGATGGGTATGTGTGTTCTGTTGATGGGTATGTGTGTTCTGTTGATGGGTATGTGTATTCTGTTGAGGGGTATGTGTGTTGTGTTGATGGGTATGTGTGTTGTGTTGATGGGTATGTGTATTCTGTTGATGGGTATGTGTGTTCTGTTGATCGGTATGTGTGTTCTGTTGATCGGTATGTGTGTTCTGTTGATGGGTATGTGTGTTCTGTTGATGGGTACGAGTATTCTGTTGATGGGTATGTGTGTTCTGTTGACGGGTATGTGTATTCTGTTGATGGGTATGTGTGTTCTGTTGATGGGTATGTGTATTCTGTTGATGGGTATGTGTATTCTGTTGATGGGTACGTGTTTTCTGTTGATGGGTATGTGTATTCTGTTGATGGGTATGTGTGTTCTGTTGAGGGGTATATGTATTCTGTTGGGTACGTGTATTCTGTTGACGGGTATGTGTGTTCTGTTGACGGGTATGTGTTTTCTGTTGACGGGTATGTGTGTTCTGTTGATGGGTATACTGTTGATGGGTATGTGTGTTCTGTTGAGGGGTATGTGTATTCTGTTGACGGGTATGTGTATTCTGTTGACGGGTATGTGTGTTCTGTTGAGGTGTATGTGTATTCTGTTGACGGGTATGTGTGTTCTGTTGATGGGTACGTGTGTTTGATTTGTTTTTCGTTTGGGGTTTATTTTCCAGTGTCATAGAAAAAGGAGGGGGTGGGTGGGGTAAGGGGGGGGGGGGGGAGGGGGTGTGACGCGGGACAGAAATCAATTCCGCTTTGAAGCAGAACATGCTGTCTTTTTCATGAACTATCAGCTGCCTGTCAGAATTGGGGAGAAAAAAGAAAAACCGCCACCACCGAAAGAAATTGGAAGAAAACGAAGCAACGAATTGTCGCCACAGAGAGAGATAGAGGGAGAGAGAGCGACAGACAGTCAGACAGACAGAGAATTGCCTCAGCAAAACACGGTAAATTGTCACCGGAGAGAGAGAGAGAGAGAGAGAGAGAGAGAGACATTGGTGGGGGGGGGGGGGGTGTCAGTGTGTGAACTCGGGGAGTGTGAGCTTCGGATTGCTCGTCAAGCCAATTTGAGTGGGGGTCCTAACACGATGGGTCCGGGACCGCCAGTTTTGTACGCAGAGTGAGGACTCGGTCACGTGGTGATCATTACCCAAAGTGAGTGACTTGCGCTGAATGGGTTTATGGGACCGGGACCCCCACCCCCCATTCCCCACCCCTCTCTCTCTCTCTGGCCTATTCCGCTCTCATTCCCACTTTGCATTTTCTCTCGCTTTATATCATTTCCTGTTTAACTCCCACTCCAAGCTAGCCCTCCACCCCACCCCCACCCCCACCCTACCTCCTTCACCCGTTACCCTCCCCAGTGTCATTCTGTACTCCTTTGACATCTCTGTCTCGCTCTTCTGGTTTCCGACGGTTTGTGAGAGACAGGAGGAACATGAGGAAGAGTCGAAGTCACCTGAACCAAACGTTTGTCTCTACTGTCGTGAGAGAGGCAGAGAGAGAGAGAGAGAGAGAGAGAGAGGGGAGAGAGAGAGAGAGAACGAACGAATCTTTTTTTTTTTAATGAGGGATAAAGAATAAGCACAATACAGGCTTTTTTGCGTTTTGCCTCGATGAAGTAGAAAAAAAAATGATGATGATATGTGACTTCAAAACTAAATGGACTATCTAAATAATGAAAAGACTATTAGACTGAAATACAAAAGGAAAAATAGGACAATCCACCTTTCTCACACACACACACACACACACACACACACACACACACACACACACACACAGAGAGAAAGAGAGAGAGAGAGAGTCAGCTGTCCTGACCTCCACAGAACTACACTCCCGAAGAAAGAAGAGCGAACCATCAAATCCTTTTTTTGTGTGTGTGAGACGAGCAGTAACGAAGCCGCTACCTCCACAACACTGCGTGAGATGAAAGGAATCCATGTCAACGCCAACAACAGCAGCAGTGGGAGGGAAGGGAGGTGGGGGGGGGGGGGGGTACACTGCGTGAGATGAAAGGAATCCATGTCAACGCCAACAGCAGCAGTGGGAGGTGGGGGGGGGGGGGGTACACTGCGTGAGATGAAAGGAATCCATGTCAACGCCAACAGCAGCAGTGGGAGGAAGGGAGGTGGGGGGGGGGGGGGGGTACACTGCGTGAGATGAAAGGAATCCATGTCAACGCCAACAACAGCAGCAGTGGGAGGAAGGGAGGTGGGGGGGGGGGGGTACACTGCGTGAGATGAAAGGAATCCATGTCAACGCCAACAGCAGCAGCAGTGGGAGGAAGGGAGGTGGGGGGGGGGGGTACACTGCGTGAGATGAAAGGAATCCATGTCAACGCCAACAACAGCAGCAGTGGGAGGAAGGGGAGGTGGGGGGGGGGGGGGGGTACACTGCGTGAGATGAAAGGAATCCATGTCAACGCCAACAACAGCAGCAGTGGGAGGAAGGGAGGTGGGGGGGGGGGGGGGTACACTGCGTGAGATGAAAGGAATCCATGTCAACGCCAACAACAGCAGCAGTGGGAGGAAGGGAGGTGGGGGGGGGGGGGGGGGGGTCACATGCGTGAGATGAAAGGAATCCATGTCAATGCCAACAGCAGCAGTGGGAGGAAGGGAGGTGGGGGGGGGGGGGGGTACACTGCGTGAGATGAAAGGAATCCATGTCAACGCCAACTGCAGCAGCAGTGGGAGGAAGGGAGGGTAGGGGGGGGGGGGGGGGGGGAGCGCGCAGTAACGAAGCGCTACCTCCACAACACTGCGTGAGATGAAAGGAATCCATGTCAACGCCAACAACAGCAGCAGTGGGGGGGGGGGGGGGGGGGGGGGGGGGCGCCACAGCTGGGTGAAATACAGGACAAAAGAGAAAGACAAGGAGTATATTGCAACAAGCAAAATGAAGAGAAATGATTCACAGAGAGAGAGAGAGAGGAGAGAGAGAACAGTATTTTACCAATCCTGACTCACTTGCTTCACCACCGAGTTTTTGGGCGAAGTGGCCTAAAAGCCGCCTTTTCCTGTGGCGGAAGAGAGAGAGAGAGAATCACCGGCAGACAGACAGACAGACAGAGAAGAGAGACAGACAGACAGACAGAGAGGCGGGCAGACAGACACACACACACACACACACACTCTTTCTCTCTCTCAATTAAATGACATAAAATCCGCACACTTCTTTGACTAATTTCCACCTACAAACTTTGTACACGGGGCTGAAATCTGATCACTTAATTTACGGCTCGCGGCAGTTTGCACCTAGCCTGTCCTGTGTAAACGAAACACACTCAGTTGGGTTGCGCCACATTGCATCAGAAATTCGAGATCGAGGCTGTCGACGTGGCACGACCGGGGCTGTCATTGTGTTGGAGCTATTGAACAAGAGGCTGTGTTTTCACTGCGCCCTGGTGTGGCCACTGTGTTTTAATTGTGTTATTTTAAAATGGCTAAAACGTTACTGAAAACAGGTTTGTTATTCGAGGCCATAAGTTTTATTTTAACTGCATGTTAGAGTATTTGTTGAAAGAATTAGTTGAGTTAGTCAGTGAAGGCAAGCTAACTATTCACATGTTTGCCCGCACAGCGTTCATTTCTTAAGGCGAAGGTAAACACGGCTGATTCGTGACTTGATTGATTGTTACTACAGATTCAGTGGTTTATGGGGCAAGCTGATTTGTGTATTAAGATGTGTATACTTTCTACTTCTAACCAGTTCATCTGCCTTTAAGTGTGCCCTTATGCAACTGAATGGCGATTTTGAATGTTCTGGCAAACAAACTAGATAGGGTTAGGCAGACCTTAGTACATCTACCCGTATGGAGAGGAGTAGTGTGTGGCTAGCACTATCTTCATATAAATGCTTCAAATATACAATGACGGATGTACTACAACCTACAAAACTATGTGTAACAGATAGGCTGACACAGCGAGACGCGCGACCTTGTTTACACAGCGCACGGCAAGCGACCAAAAAATCAATAAAGCGAGAGACTGGGCTTGCAGGTGAGGGGTGGGGGTGGGGGGGGGTGTATTCATTTCAGGTTGACAGCGCGCCAGGTGTCGTTAGCGCGGGTTGTATTGCATTGAAGGTGTGTGGTGTAGTGAGAAGATATTTACTGGGTTTTGTGCGGTGGTTTGTTTATGGATTTTAGTTATTGATCTGGACT
>JAFLJL010001867.1:5000-33512 GCA_018398815.1 Conus ventricosus | reverse complement strand
GGGAGGGAGAGGTGCGGGGAGGTGGGGTGGAGAAGGGAGTGGGAGCGAGTGTGAGGGGTGAGAGTGGAGAGAGAGAGAGAGAAGAGAGAGGAGAGGTGAGGAGGAAACACACACTAGGAGAAGGTGAGAGAGAGAAGAGGAGAGAGAGAAGAGAGAGATGAGGAGAAGAGAGAGAGAGGGAGAGAGAGATGACTGAGGGAGGACAGAAGACAGACAGACAGACAGAAACGCGACAGACAGACCCAAGGAAGTGGGGTGGGCAACAGGGGACAAGATCGATTTGTCAATTTCATCTGTAGCAGCAATGTAGTTGTGCACCACCCTAGAGTACGTATATACACCGATTCAGACTCACTTGCTCTCCACCACGTTTTGTGTCGGAAAGTGGCATTAAAGCCGCTATTCCTGTTCTATGAACAAGTAACCAAAAAATACGTGCCCCTACAACAAACATACGGTGTAGGGTTATCTGTTTTTCAAATACTATTTTACTAAAACTTTTCAGTTTTCAGTTTTTTGTTTAATCCTTTGTTTTTTCATGGTCATTTTCAATAACATCATTTTCGCGCAAACATTTCTTCATATGAGTCTTTGGTCTGTCATGTGAAATAAAACTACATCTTTAACTGTTTCTCTAAAAGTCCTTTTTAAACCGAGTTATATTTTCTGGCATAAAAAATACACTCACTTATCCTAGCATGCCTTCCACTGAATGCTAGTTTTGACAAGTGTTTCTCGTTTTAATCTATGTCTCTTTCGGCCGAACCGTCAATCTATAAAAATAGTTGTCTGCGTTCCTCAAACAGTCTAATAAAAACTGTTCTAAACCACTCACTCAGTTTATTTGTAGGATTAACTAAAAATATGTTATTATCAGTCCATATAACCTTCTATCATGATATGCTTTGTTCCATTTAAGTGTTGGACAGAAAACCACAATATGATTAATATTATAACGATAAACTGTTTGTAACAGGTCGAGGATAAATATTGTTTTTTCCACAACCAGTCTGCCCACAAAATCAATTGAGCAATGAGGAGTTTTTGTCTTAAAGTTAAACTGCTCCATAGTTTTATAACAGGTTTTATCTAATTCAGTTAATTATTTTATATACTCTCCGTCAAAACTTGTTCAGTATAATAAAAACCCTTGAAGCCTAAATGTGTATGATTAATCCAACATTTAGTCCTGTAAGATTGTTTCTATTTAAGTAACAGTGATTTTGTTGCTTTTGTTATGTTCTTAATATCCTCGCCATTGTAATGAACGACGATGGTAAGTTAAGACGTTTAACGTATAAGTTTTGCCAGCTAATATTAATTCCTTTCTATAAGTCATCACATTAAGCCACAACCCCATCCCTCTCCACTCTTTAAAGACACGAAATTTCTAATATCATTGTGAACGTGTTCCTAATTTTCTGCTTGGAAGAACTGTATTTTTGTAGGAAGTTTTTTTCAAAATGTTTCCTTTTTGTGGAGGATGTACGGTTTTTTTCCATACGGGGTTATTTCAGTTCTTTCAGACTATTTATTGTACGGTATAAACTTACATGTAAAAGGGCCAGAGTTGATGCGTTTCGGAAACTTTTGTTGACGGCCAAAATATGTAAATGGGCTTATGAATTCAAATTTTTATGTCCCATTCTAAAATATGGTTCTATGTGCCATTTGAGGTCAGGTTTTCGAACTATTTTACTTTTTCATACTGGCCACATTATTTGCTTCTAGATTGCGTAGTTGTTTAGTTTAGGATACCTTTTGTTGTCGTCAACCTCTTTGCGTTTTTAATCACCATCTTTAGTGTACTCAAAACCATACAAAGTGCCTATCTCACCTATTCTGTTCCAAAGTCCGCAACGTCTGCAAGGTCTTCTTTTAATTCTAAAGTTTTACACCTATCAGGCGTAATGTAATACTCTGGTTTTTCTGGCCACGGCGTCATTTTTTTTAGTAGCGTATTATTTTATTTCCAAAAAACATTGTGCAGGTTATCGATTTCACAACTTTTCCTGCTTTGTCTTTGGATTTTATAGTTAATGATCGAACCTCCCACAAAACTAATCCTTTTTAAACTGTAAATTAGGGATTCGATTAATTCTAAATCGCAATATGCTGCTTTCCTGACGGAAGAGCTCTTAAAACAGTTGTGGGGCCTTCCCATCATATAAGTTTTTCATCCAGTGCTCAGCTCATCAAATGAACATAGAGTAATGAATGTAATGCAAAAGATCGAGCGGATTTTCCACCTCATAAGTAGTTTTGTTGGCTCAGCAATTAAAACTATGCAGTGGTGTAAATTGTAGTGTAAGCCTTACATTTTAGCTAGCTCTCGTATCAAAAGTATGATGTTCCTGGTCTTCAAGCTTAAATGTTAACAATTGTTTTTAGCATTTGCATGGTTAAGTTTGAGAGTAATGTTAAAAGGTACTCATTGTTCTTTTAGTGAGCAAAACCCGTAATAAACCATCAGGTATTGTTAAACTGGCTTTTTTGGTCCTGCTCTGTTTACTTTTAGAACCTTATTTATTCTTCTTGGCTTTGCTTTTATTAAACCATACGTCTTTGTAAAAAATAATTTCATGCGATGCGCGACCGGCTGGTTCCGCATTTGTTATTAATAGCTGTTCTAAAATCGTAGCGGCGGTTCTTGTGTTTGGTTATTGTACAAACATTTTTTTAAAACAAATTAAAAAATGAGTGGCATTCAAATTTACCTCCCCCCCCACCCGATGCAAAATATTCTGTGGGCGCCGCCTACAAATCTTAAAAAAATATAAACAACTGACACCCTCGACATTTTCTGTGACCCAGACTGTCGCTTTTCATAAAAAGGTGCAGTACTCATTGAACGGAGCTATTCTTAAACCCCCCTATTAAAAAAGAATAAATCGCGAAGCGTGGTTTAGTCATCCGATGCAGTTTTATCAGAACAGTTAAACTTTGCTGTGTTTTGTGCATCAACTGGGGGTGTGGAGTGTCGTATGCTAATCAATTTAAATCATCCTGATCCTTTGGTTTAGGGTCGTGTACAGTTTTCATTTCTATTATAACCTTTCAGACGATTTAAACTGGAAACTGCAAGCGCCATACCGAATGACAAATCGTTTATTCCATTCAGCAACAAGAATAGACATGAAGGCTTTTGAAAAGGATCTGTAACGAAATCAATATTAACACAAGACGGAACTTTAGACAAAAAGTTGGTCTTAATCATGGTCAGGACACCCCTATTTTTGGGGCATGCACAGAAAGTTTATATTTGACTGGAATCCTCCGTACACATTCTTTCTCTTCAAGCGATAACAGCTTTTCCACCTCGGGTCCATAGAGCAAGAGGCATTAAACTGCTTGGACAACATTTATCTTAGGACATTCTATGGGCCTAACTAGGGCGGGAATTGTAACGAATAAACGACTCTAGTCGTACTTAGTTTTCTGGTTGTTTGCTAGGGTCGAAGCAACAGGCATGAAGATCAAGCATAACTGATCATTCCTAATGGCTTTGACGCACAAAAAAACATTACTTAGCAAATTTATGAGGACGCCATTAATTCTGACAGTTGATTTACCTCAAGTATTCAAAGGTACTACTGTTTTCAATACGCAAGGATCGAAAGTAGACTTTTGCTGTTGCACTGGTTTATACATGTTGCCTTCTGACCTTAGACTCAGGTAGGCATAATAATAAAATATAATATGATATTCTTATAGCAGGCAATGAACAGAGGTGGAAAAACGGGACATAAATTTCAGAGCCAGTAATATATGCAAGCAGTAAAGAACACCCAAGGAATAAGTCATCTAAAATACCCGAGGCCCAACCACCAAAAGACTTTGAAGACTCAGCAAAGCTCGCGGGCTCTGTTCGCGATGCCTTGAATATGAAAAGGTCTGCGCTTGTTATTGGTTTTAACAGGCCTAGGATTACTTTGGTTCTGTATCTTACTAAAAATTTTCCCATACTATTAAGAGAAACTAAATGCCCATAAGTGCTCGGCCATAAAGCCAACTACTTTGTGGCTGTAGACAAATGCCAGCTGACACTAAAATACTCCCAATATTCTGGTAAGCATCCACGGTTTACTGCTAATTTTTTTAAAAATTCGCAAGATGATCAAGCTGTTTTTATACCATGATTTATCAGGCGATGGCGGTGGAGGCACATGGGCCTTTGGTACCGCTGCGCCTGTTCTTGCAATCTCCAGTGTACTTATTGCACATCCTAAGGCCGTTTAACGCTTACTAATGTGGACTCTTGCTCTTAAAACAGTGTTTGTATTCGTTCTGCTAGTGTTGTGTCTTCATATATAATTCTTTGGATATTTCCTCTATTCTGCTCTCTATGAGTTGTAATGGTTTCGGGTTAGCTAGGACAGCACTTCTTGTTCTATTGGGGGGCTGATTCCTCTCTCTTGTTCAAGATCTTTTAGTCTTTGGGCTATTCTTTCTTTAATATCATGTCCTAAGTTGCGTCATACAGACCTCAACGAGTTTTTCTTTTTCTCTTTTTATTTGTCATCTTAGTTCACTTGTTTTGCTAAATTGTTGTTAATTCGCCTCTAATAGTTCTTTAAGCATGATCAAGGGCCGTTAGTTTCTCAGCATATGGCATTGGGAATTCATTAATTGTTTTTACGCTTGTTTCTTCTGAAAACTTGTTCTGCTTCTATTTGTATTTATTAATTCGCCTGTGATTGATTTATTCTTTAAGTTTCCAAGTTTAGCTTTGGATTATCGGTTGGGAGTTCATGTAGTGTGTTTTGAAGTTTGCAACTGGCCTCCGCCCTTAATTTTGGTCTAGCAATGCAAAGGCGATTTTGATCTTTCACAATGAAGTCTGTTTCTATTGAACCATCGGCTAATAACTTTGATGGGTCGGGTTAGTTGTAAGCCGAACAAGTTGCCCTTGATCGTTTTTTACAAGAAAATGACCATCTTTTAATTCAAAATCATTGGGTCTATTAAATTCGGGAGGTTCTTGACCTAAACTTTTGTAAATGTTCCGACCGTACTTCTCTGTTTAATTCTCGCTGCATTGAGAGCTGTTGAGCGATGCCTGTGTTAAAGGGATCCATTTCACTCATGTCGTCTCCAGGATTAAAATCATCATAATCTTCTTCATCTTCAATTCCTTGCAATGTTTTTAAATAATACTAATTTTTATTTTGGCTTCAATAAAAATGTCGCAAAGCATACATGGCTCGATTCTTAACCGCATAGAAGACTGAAAGAACCCTTTGGCGTGAAGGGAAATAAGCGGACTATTACTGTTCCAAATTAATCCATCTACTATTGATGCAGATCAAATTCTTTTACTGTTAAATTTCCAGGACTTAGGAGCAGATGACGTGATTGTGCAGGCTCTGCGCGTCTTACTTTCAAAATAGTACTCGATTCAACAACAGACCATACAGGGACAAGTTGTACCTGAACTGGGAGGGCAAACGTTAACGAAAATTTCTATAAAACTGTGTGAGGGGCATGAAATTATTTTTCTTACACAATGCAAGACATATTTTTACATCATTCTCGTTCTATGCTAACCGGGAATGAAAGGGGCTGATTTTGCGTTTCAAGGAATAGGAAAATGAAGAAGCACTAACACATAGAATAGGCGATGAAGATACTTAAAGACGGCAAAAAGTATGTAGCCGTTAAAGTTGGTATGGAAATCGCTTTTCCAATTCCCTTAGATTTTGAGTTGTTAAAAGCGGCATGCGCCATACTTTCAGGGCATTAAAAGTCAGGGACTGTCATATGACTAACTTTTAACGATTTACAACGTGTTATCAGATCAACAGACACGAAGCAATGTACAGCCATTTCTGAAATCTGTTGAGTTTGACGTGTTAGCAACTCTTAATTTAGCAAGGGCAGTTTGAGCACACAATATCAGTCAAAAAAATTAGCAATATATTACGGAAAAAGAGCTGATGTGATTCATCATACAACATATCCTAGAAGCAGGGCAGAAACTATATGGATTTTAGTTTTAAGCGTCTCGCAAGATCGCTTAAAGGTATTTTATTGCTGTGTGAAGATGAATAACATTCAAAAGAGGAAGTGAAAGTTTTTGTTAATCCAAAAAATAAGAAAGTTCAATGTTCGATTGAGGGCAGCCCCTAACCAATCTATGCTAGCGGCTTAAACCTTTCAGCATTTTGGATGAAAATAAGAAAATGTGTGGAGGTGGGAGGTGTAGAAATCCAACAGTTGACCCTTGGTGGTAAAGATCTACACCTTCACAGCGTAGACTTGATGATATTTAACAACAAATACGGTTTATGGATTGACCTAAGGTTCAACAGAGGGATAATCATTTACATGGAAGGCGGGGAGAACTGTGAGAGACGTAATATACTTTCAAATTGATAAGAAGAAGAAGCTGATAAACCGCTTAATGTACATTTGTTTTTAATTATGATGCGCAGCTGAATATTGAAATAACAGATTAAAAAGATATACTATACTAAAATATTTATATTTTATAAAAAGCTTGTCTGTTCAGGTTTATCCTCAAGTGCTACAGCGCCGCCAATAGAAGAGATAGCAGGCAATTCTGCTGTTATAGAAACCCCACTTAAAAACCTTCAGATTAACCAACATTACACAAATTGCAGCAAGTACTAGAGCATGACCTTTCAAAATACAGCATAACTAAACGAAGGTATTCTGTGCCTTTAATGCTGTTACATTGTAATACTGGGGCATCGAATTTAGGTGCTCTATCAGCAGGAACGAGCGTAGGTCTTTAGCAACCCCCCCCCCCCCGGCATAGGCGCGCCCGCAGCTTTACCTCTAGGAGGTTTGTCTTTAGCTCTTGGCTGTTTTATTAGCTGTAGGTTGCCGCCAGCAAAAAAAAAAAAACCTCCCCCACCCCCCCCCCAAAGCACACAGCTATGGTTCAACTAATAACGGCTAAACTTAGCTTCGTCAAGCTGATAATAATTAAGCGCTCGTGACATCAAACCATTCACGGATGAAGAATTTAATCGTTTACAGGCGATTTTGATGACTAACAAAAGACAAAGTTTGATCTTCAAAGAAGGCGAGGAAGTTTTTCTCAACAAGCCAGTACGCGAAGCAGATACAAAACAGGGAATGCTTAAAAAAAGTAAACGAAACATTAACTCTGCTCTAAAAACTGCTCACATTAACAACACCAAAGGTGTTTATACTTTAGTTTATGAGTCAAGCGCAAAAAGGACCGTTCGATATTGATTCTGATTAAGTATTGTTTTTTTAATTATAAATAAATATTTTGAGTTAGAAAAGAGGAGACACAACATGCTAAAGGATATTTGAAGGACATGGCCGATTTTTTGAAGCAATGCAAGAAAATTTGACAAGAAGAGCTGATGATATTGATTTAGAAGTCATTGACCACAACAAACGTACGGGCAAGTGTTGTCATCTATTTCTCAAGTTCCTAAGTAAAACTAACAATAGACCCGCCAGTTTAAAGTAATGTTAGCTGTTTTTATCGACTATATAACAAGAAATGAAGAAAATCTAGAAGTCTGGGGTCTCAACTAAAACAAACAGACTATTCTTTCTCATAACGATTCAATCACTGGTTGGCAGACGAACTGCTTACGCAGTTTGACGCTGCCGCTGAAGAAGCTAAAATGAGAGGCTCTGGTTGGTCAGGAGGGCGAAGTTTTAGAGACAGATTAAAAAAGGCTAAGTATGCACCGATTGTAAGCAAGGCTTACATTCGCTACCCCCAGATTAGTCGCACACACCTTACCGAGTCCAGCAGGTTCTAACCTCCGGCGTTACGGACGACCAAATTGGTTTTCTGTCGTAAGAGTACATCGATAGTTCTGCAGCACACCAGTTGACTCGGCAAATGCCCCACGTTAGACGCCTCCCCCATCCCCCCCCGCACCAGAATACTCTACAGCCCTTCCGCCAGAAAGAGCAGTGCAGTCTACTCCACACGCTCTCGCCCCCACTTCCAAATTCAAGGTCCATTCTCAAACACTCCTTACAGTGGGCCCCGTGTCCTCCCTTCCTGTAGCGTAGACCAAATTGGAATCACTGTTGAAGAACAAAACAAACCCAATAACTGTTAATGGTCTACAAATGGGATGTGGGAAAAAGATTTGGTGCCGATTTAAGTGTCCAGAAAGCCCCAACGATTGGCAGCCAGAAAAAAATCATGTTGACTTAGCTGATTGCTTTCACCAGAGGGGCTGCCGCCCAGCATGACACATTGATACGCCAATGAGTTTAGATTATTGGCCCACATACTTCAAAAATTGGGCATAAACAAGAAATTCTTGCAGAAAATGTTTATACAAGAAATGCCATCTGTTCAAGCCGCAAGCGAACTTACAAGGAAACATTGTATCGGACCAGTTGACTGTAATACAGAACTAAACTACGCCCCCACAGGATCTAAAGTTAGTGTTAAGAAAACTGGAAAAAGGGATGCAAAATTCTCCATACGTAGTTTACGCAGACTTCGAGTCGCGGATTGTTCCTTATGAAGGGCCAGCACCACAAAAATTCAAAAAACGTCTGAATGTGTAATCATCCCCCCCCCCCCAGATTTGTTCAATTTGCCCTTCATTATTGTTAGATGTCGTGATGGCGCTCATTCAACGCCAGAATTATATAGTAGGACAGGATGCTGCAGAAACATTCTTATAACGCATGCAGGCAAGTGCGTAATGATTGTTCTAATAATCTGAAATTTATCTGAAAATCATGATGGCGCCCTGAAGACAACAACAGTTTGACTTAGCCAAACATTGTTGGATTTGCGGTTTTAGAGCTAACGCCCAAGAGTGTAAACCCCACAGTAAGAGACCAATGATCACATTAGTGGAAAAGTTAGAGGAGCAGGCGCATAACAAATGCAATCTTCAACTTAAGTTTGAACCAAAGACATGGAAGCTGCCCATCTTCTTCTTAACTTGCGAGGTTACGACTCTCATCTTATATTGCAAAGCAGTAAACCAACGCATCAGGGTAGCATGCATTGCACAGTCATCAGATTAGCTACATGTGGCTTTAATCTAATAACATGTCTTTTTATGACTCTATGGCAACACATGAGGTTCATTAGAGTCACTGGCTATGTCCTTAAAGTCTGCCAAATACGGTCAGAATATTTTTGACCCACGCCTTTTAGAAAGGGCGTTATCCTTATGAGTACATGAAACAGTTGGGAAAGGTTTGACGAAGACACACTTCCGCCTAAAGGCGCGTTCTTTCTAGTCTTAGAGGAAAGGACATCAGCGACTCCGATTACCAGCATGCTCAAATGCTTGGCAAAAGTTGATTGTAAAACGATGGGAGACTATCAGACTCCTATTTAATGGCAGATGTATGTTTGTTTGGCGACGTCTTTGAAAATTATAGAAAGACCTGCATGAAACATTATAGCCTAGATCCTGCGCATTACATTTCTGCGCCCGGGATGAGCTGGGACGCTTTCTTAAAGTTTACTGGAGTACAGATTGATTTATTGTCAAATTTACCAATGATTCAGATGATTGAAAACGGATTGCGTGGGGAATTAGTATGGGCGTACGCACCATTACTGTAAAGCAAACAAACAAATACTTGGATCATTATGATCCAAGTAAAAGGTCTAACTATCTCATGTATTTAGATGCAAACAATCTGTATGGATGGGCAATGGCGCAATCGCTTCCATTACGCAACTTTAAAATGTACACAGGTACGAATAATATTCAAAAGGCATTAAAGTGGTTGGGCAGTTTAACGCCTGATCAACAGCGTGGTTTCATTCTAGAAGTTGACTTAGAATATCCTCATGAACTCATGACCTGCATAATGACTATCCATTGGCAGCAGAAGTCTAAAGATGGACCAAGAGAGCCGCCTAAACTTGTGCCTAATCTTCGGGGCAAAAAAAATTATGTCTGTCATTACAGACTTCTACAATTTATTTAAGACATGGTTTGAAGTTAACAGCTGTTCATCGCATAATTGCTTTCGATCAGAAACAGTTCATGAAACCATACATCATGAAGAACACTGATCTCAGAACTAATCCACAGATGCTTCAAAAAAGACTTTTTTTAAGCTGATGAACAACAGCTGTTTTGGAAAGACTATGGAGAATCCGCACAAGCGCAAAGATGTTAGATTAGTCACCAAAGAGAACGAAGCAATTAAGCTGACTTCAAAACCAAATTATCAGACTTTAGAAGATTTCATGATCAGCTTTTTGGCATAATGATGAAAAAAAAGAAAGTCAAATTGGACAAACCCGTTTTTATTGGGTTTACTGTTTTAGAATTATCAAAGCTTTTGATGTTTAGAATTTCTTTATGACTACTTTAAGCCCTCGTATCCTGAGTCCAGAGTACTTTACACAGATACAGATAGTTTTGTTATAGATATTCCTACTGAAGATATTTATAAAGACATGGAAATCGAAGTAGCTAAAGGACATGCGGGATGGTATGATACATCAGATTACCCTAAAGATTCACCTTTACATTCAATTACTAACAAGAAGGTTTTAGGAAAGATGAAGATGAATTATCTGGAAAGGTAATCAAGGAGTATGTGGGTTAAGGTCAAAATGTACAGTATTTCGAGCCAGAGAAAAATCATTAAGAAAGCAAAGGGAAATTCTCGCAGCGTTGTGCAGTCAAACATATCACATGACAACTACAAAGAAGCATTGTTTGGCAATAAGACTTTACATCATGAACAACGAAAACTGCGATCTATCTACTGAGATCAACACAACGTTTGTATCAAAGAAGTCATTAGATCGAACAAACACAAAACAGGGTGTTTGTTAATCCAAGATTTCATATGCAATTGGGCACTGGAGACCGTAACTAATTAAAGCGAACAGTGTCTGGCCGGGAATATCCAGTTTTCATCCTTCACAAAAGATCTTTGAGGAGGCTGCCGATTTGTTGTGTCAGTTTTCTCGTAAATAATACACGGCGGATTCAATTTTACAATTCTATTTATTTCATATGGATCACACTCCAAACCGGATCTGTTTGCCTATTGCCCTGATGCGAGTGTCCCCGTCTCTTCCCCCTGGGGAAAAAAAAAAAAAAAAGGTACCTTACCTTCAAACCAAACGTAATAGTTTTGCCGGAAGAAGACCTCCTTTCAACAACATTTATTGTTTTTCTTTTGATTGCTTGTACTGTTTTAGGCCCTTTAAATTCTTCATTATTCATTGCGCGCAAAACTGCGTGGCATCTTCTAACCCATTTCTGTGTTGCCGAGAATTGTCAATCAGCCTCTGTGATACTGGTAGAAAAAAGTCTTCAGCTAACTGTTTTGATTAAAGTTTTCGAACTAAAGCTTGATCATGAACTCCTGGAATGCCTCATTTATGGTAACTCTATTTTTCCACAATACTAGATTCACATGCCCTTAAAATCTTTTCGTCATCGACTTGAAACATGCGAGGATAAAGTTAGTGGGCCTCGTTGGTATATCAGCTGTAGGCAACAGCAACAGCAGAAGCACTCTTTTGTGTTTAATGGATCTGCATCTTTGTACATGAAGCCATGTCAATGACGTGAATGCGTACTTAAATCTTTTTTTCTTCTAATCCTATCAGAGGGTAAATACAGAAGATCCTTTGATGGTGTCCGTTCGGTATTGTAATTACAAAGTTGGACCTCAGTATTCAGTCTAGGGGCAGGTAAATAAATTGCCCAATCCTTGTTTAGATAACGCATACCTTTGCTGTTGTTCACCTGAACTCCCGCAGCATGGCTTAGCTTTATTCTGTGATGCCCTTCCAATATCCTTTGGGCGAACACTAATAGATTTTGTTCGTTTTTTATTCATCCAATATTTATTGTGGCAACAAAATACACAACGGTCCTACCAACGACAATAAACCGATTTCTTGCATCTTTTTGTATTTTCTGTTTGGTTGATAAAAGTCACTGAAATTTGGTGGGGCAATGTCGGGACTGGTATGCCTTTTATAGATAATATTTCCTTTTATTTCGTGATCAAACATTTTTAAATGTGTAAGCTCATGCCCTGTCTTTTTTCAGTGTGTCATTAATAAAATCTAACTGCTCAAGTCTCGCCTTTCATAGCTCCTTGTGCACTGCTAGTTCCACCATAGCTTAGTTATGCCTTTTTCTCTCGCACCGCCATCCCCCCAGTTTACTAAAATGCAAAATTACTGCCGCTAAAACAAGCGCATTCACGCACAGCGCCGCCTTAACATTAGTGCGAGTGAAGCACATTTTTTATAATGTATTTTATTTTTACATCTTAATATTCCTCTGGAATTATTCCTTGCTTAACTAGAAAATCATTTTGTGGCGAACCGAAGCTGCAATGATAGCAATCTGCAGCATTGCTGAATCCTCAAAGTCGAGTTTGCCAAGATCTGCTGGTTTAATTCTTAACACGCGTTATACCAAGCAAGGAGTATCCTAACACTTAGGCCCTCCAATAACAGCCTAATGTATACAAGTTAGCAACAATTTTTTCGGTGCTCATTTTAGAAAATAAAATAATTATAATTTAATAAAAAACATGAACATCGAAGATCCTCTACAGCTACAAGGCAGCCTAAACGAATCTTCCTGAACTTTTTGAATGACCAAGTTGATGATCAAGCTATTATGCCCCAAAAAAAGGAAAGGCTTATTCTTTGGCAGCCATGTGGGAAAACAAAACAGTTCCTCGGAACTGAATTTCAGTCATTGAAACAGATTGTCAACAGATGTCGCCACAAGACATTTTAAAGATCATAACAGGTAAGAAGCGCAGCTGGGTCTAGAATGGTGAAAAGTGTGGGCAAACTTCTTATTTGTACACCTAAATCTAGTCAGTAATTTGCTCCCATTGATTCTGAACAAGATCTTACGAATGATTTAACGCAAGAATCCAAGTTTTAACAAATCATTAGAGTCTCTAGGTGTGATCTATAACTACAGATTTATGGAACATTGTTATCCGCCATTAAATCATGGGATTAATGGAATCTTTTAATCAAATAGATTTTATTACCTTCAATGAACGAGTGACGAAAATCATCAGAATCAGAATCAGGTGGAGAAAGTAACCAAGCTAGAAATCAGCAAAACCGCTGAATCAGGTGGAGACATTAAAAATCCTGCGGGCCGTGTTGAAGCAGGAAAAAAATTATCAGAGTGAAACAGACAAAAAAATTAATGTTAGACAGAATATACTCATCCATGAAAACATAACACCGCCAACGCCAAGAACAAGTTGATTCAATGCCAGCTATAAAACTCCATGTGATTCAAGGGCCCCAAAGTCTTCATGAATATTGAACTTAAAACTGTTGCCATTTTAGCGCCCTCTGCTGTGGGGCAGTAATTATGGCTATAAAATAATACACAATGGCAACAGAAACGTAAAGAAGTTAAAACAACCTGAAACCGTTAAATACAGAAAAAAAGACAACTGCACGCCAAAACCCGGCCAATAACACAGCATCATTTTGATCCATTTATAATGGAATAATATTTTAAACATATTTTAAATTTTTTATAAAAATAGATCATGGCGTATATAAAAGAGAAGTCAATAAAAAAAGACATGGAGTCTATAAAAAGACATATTCCATAGACCAGAAATGTAATCTATGCGGTTGCTTCGGATGTAAAACGCTTCCTTAAGATTTATAACAGAGAACGCAGAGCAAGACATCCTCAACGGATAACGCGTTTTTTGAGGCGTGTGTGAACTATCTTAGACAATAACTATTTAGATAAAAACATAATTAATGATATTTTTTTTGAATAATAAGAACTTGGTTGTTCTTAGAGGATGACTAAGTTATATCTTGAGGTGACTTAATCAAGAACTTAATTAAGAACTTAATAAGACTTGAAGTAACTTGGGGTTGACCTTGGGGAAGACTTAAGACACCCTAAAGAATGACTAAAGAAAGAACTTGAGGATGATTAGAAGTGGCTTGGCAACTTCAGTTAAGAACTTGTGGATGACTTGAGTGTGCAATGCGTGGGGTGGGGGCGGGGGTGGGGGGACTGCGGTGCGTGGGGTGGGGTGGGGTGGGGGGACGTTTGCGTGCGTGGGCGGGGTGGGGGTGGGGGGGACGTGGCGAGCGGTGGGGTGGGGGTGGGGGGACGTGCGTGCGTGTGTGTGCTGCCCACCTTTGAAACGAATGTTCAGAATAATAATATTGTTATTATCAGTAAAACAACAAAACAACACAATAACAGTCACACACTCACAAACATTTAAAGAAATATGGAAGTGCTTGCATAGAGAAATGGGGAAAGGGTTTTATGTGGCGCTTAAGCGCCGAAAAATCAAGACTGCGCCAGTCTCTCCTGTCAACTGAAGATTATTCAAAGCAAGCCCCAAGTGCATTTATCACAAGCTTGATTACTAACAAGACAGTTAGAATAAAAGTACAATCTGTGGCCGCCCGAAGGCAGCCACACAAAAGTTGAAGCAGGACGTTGAAAGCGAAGCAGTGAAGCCATAATCACAGCATAAAAACAAAGTCAATGAAGTGCTTGGTGGAAATTCAGGCAAGCCAACTCTAAACAACCCGACCGCTCCTGCGAGCAGATTTAAAAATAGATCTTCGTCAGTGGTTTAAGGCCCCCTGCCAGTGGTCTTACAGCCGCGCGCACGGCACACACTCTACCCTGCCTCAAAACAAACCCCGCTCCAGTAGGCGGGGTAGAGGTGGGGGGGATTTGTGGTCAAAATCGGCCAAAGTCAGCCGATGGCCTAGTTTTGTTGGGCGCTAGTAAACAACCGCTGAGGGAAGTGCTCAAATACTCTCTGCCCATGCAGGTTCAAACACGACATGTGTATCATTCCAGAATGGCCTTTAAAAGATGGGGTTGATTGTATGTATTTCAGAATGAGGTTTCGTTGCTAGTTAAAAACTCGTTGAAAGAAATCGCAAGATTGTGAAATTTGGATAAGAAAAGAAACAAAATGACACTACAATTAGTCTTCATACGCGAGTTGGCTCAACCATCAAATCTTCTTTCAGATATGACACACCAGTTTTTTGTTTTTTTGACTGTTTTCAAAAATTGTCTTTGCTTTCGTGAAGCCAATTCCCTAAAAAAAGAGCCTGAGAAAGAGGTTTATTTCTTTTCACTATCTTCACTGAGTTAAGCAACCCGGTGTAAGATTGGGGTCATTTTCTTGAAACAGTTTCAAGATTTTGTTTCCATCAAAATGGAACGGAAGGCAGCTCACAAATCTGTGTTTCAAATATTTGTCAAGATCTTCAACTGAGAGTTTCCGTTATTTTGTTGATGAAACAAAACGAAATGCATCCTTTTGTCATTGAAGGGAGGAGAAAAAGGCTCGCCTCTCATTTCCTATGTCAACAACTTTGCCATGGCCGGCATGAAAAACATGTATTTTTTCACAAGATCGGTTTTTGTAGATCGGGAAATTTTCCTTGCAGAAGATAACAACACTTCACCATTTCATAGTAATATTAGTGTCACTTCCAGCACGCAAAACCAGTGAAATATCAATTCCCTGACGCCGCCATGTTTTTAACACACACAAGTTCTCTCTGAAATCGTCTTTACAGCCCACCGGTCGAATTTAAAATGGCGGCGAGCTGTGTCTGGTGGGCACAACACAAAGCGTCACGTGATTTAAGCTCGGCAGCATAGATTTGATAAGAGTCTTATCAAGTAAACATGACTAGAACTGGACACCGTCTCGTCATCGGGTGTGCGACGGCCGCGTGGTCTCGGCAGCCGTTCCAACGGGCCGTCAGTGTGTGCTTTATTGATTTTTTGGTCGCAGTTGTGGCGAGCTCATGCACTGTGGCGAGGGTCTGCTTGTCTGCGCAAGCCGTGCCATAAAATGCAGTGTGTGTGTGTCTGGCCCGCCTCTCTGTCCTGTCTGTTCTGTCTCTCTCTCTGTCTCTCTCTTCTCTGTCTGTCCTGCCGTGATTCTCTCTCTCTCATCTTCCGCCAACAGAAAAGGCGCTTTAAGGCCACTTTCCCAAAAAAAACACGGTGGATGAGCAATGAGTCAAGGAATTTGTTAAATACTGTTCTCTCAGGGTTGTACTGACTGCTGTAGGATTTGTGTGATGGTGGGAATGGATGGGGGTTGAAGGTGTAATGTGTTTTGGGATGTAGCAGGAGTTTTGTATTGTGAAGAGGTAAGTGGGCATTTTTATGAGTTGGTGGATGTTATGGGGTATTAGATGGGTGGCAGTTGTGCTAGAGCAGGGAAAACTGTAGCCAAGCTGTTTGTGAGGTTGAGCTGAGAATGTGTTTGGAAGGTGGGGTGTGGGTGGTTGCTTGCTAGTGTGTGGTTTTGGACATTGCAAGGGGGTGATGTCTATGTTGGGATGGAGGGGTAGCAGTCACGTTTCTGTAGTACTCTAATACATTGCTGTTTTGTCCATATCTATTCTCTGGGGAAGAAAAAGAATCCATGCGGGTGGGAACTGTATAAGGGGTGCTTTGTAGGTGTTTGATGCCGACCTATAAACTATTCACACTGCGAGAGTTGGGAAATTGGGGGAGTGTTCGCTGGGACAACAGTTTCATATCATAGCTAGGGGACTGATAGTGGTCACAGGCGTCTATGTGCCAAGTATCGGTTCCTTCTTGCTCCTGTGTGTGGTGGGCCTGATGTAGCTGGATGGATGGTATGTGGTTATTATGGACAGATGTTGAGGCAAGGACATTGCACCATAGGGAACTGGGATTAGTCTGTCTTCGGTACATGCTTTCTTTGGCGCCCCAATCTGGTCGAGGAAGAAGGGGAGGTTGTCTAGGTAACAGATCCCCTCATGACGCAGGAGAGGCGAAGATTGGCCGTGGATCGAGACGCCATGTCCTTTAATGGGATTGACCAGGGGAGGAAGAATGGATGAGGCCCTGCATGAAGCACTGGAACGCATGCTGAGTAAGACAGAGCAGAGAGAGAGAGAAGAGAGAGAGAGAGAGAGAGAGAGAGAGAGAGAATAGAGAAGAGAATAGAGAAGAGAGAGAAAGAGACAGACAGACAGACAGACATGAGAGAGAGACCAAGAGAGAGACTCACACACACACAGATTGAAACAGAGAGAGGGGTTCAGAAAAGATAGGACAGAGAGAAAGAGAACGAGAGAAGGAGAGAGAGAGAGGAGAGAGAGCGATAGAGAGAGGGCGAAGAGTGCGCAGGCGAGAAAGACAACAGACTAAGAGAAGAGAGAGGGAGAGAGAGGATAGGGAGGGGAGAGAGAGAGGGGAAGGGAGAGAGAGAGGGGGGGGGGAGGGCGGACTGCCACTGATGGTTTTATCGCAGAATCAAATAAGCAGCAGACAAAAGTGGAATAACATAACCAATACCCATGGTTATAGAACACAGCGACAATTGAATATACAGAAAAGAATAGAATCATGTAAACACAAAAAACAAACGTTTGTAACAAGAGTGATATCACACATGAATGTGCGTACGTGCGGATGCATGTATGCACTCGCGAGCGCGCGCACGCACGTACACACACACACACACACACACACACACACACACACACACACACACACACACACACACACACACACACACACACATGCGCGCTCGTGCACACACACACACACACACACACACACACACACACACACACACACACACACACACACACACACACACACACACACACACACACACACACAGAGTGAGAGAGAGAGAGAGAGAGAGAGAGAGAGAGAGAGAGAGAGAGAGAGAGAGAGAGAGAGAGAGAGAGAGAGAGAGAGAAAGAGAGAGAGAGAGAGAGAGAGAGAGAGAGAGAGAAACGAACGAACGAAAATGTTTTATTGAACATCGGCCACGGGCCATCATTCAAGTGGAAAAGGGGGGGGGGGGGGCGGGGGAGGGGGGTGTGTGAAAGGACAAGGGACGAGGAAACGGGTCGGGACATAAGCCTGCGCATTACAAATTTGAAACAAGAAATAAATATAAGATTCGAACCACAAAGAACAAGAGCATAAATAAGTATATGATAAACTCCTCGGAAACTTCCTATTCGATCTTAACACAATAAGGACAATTTTTGTCATAAGAATTATCACTGAACCTATGAAGATTATTGTTCAGAGGTAGAACATTCAGTCTAGCATGAGACATAGCAACCCTAAAACAATATATATCAATGTTACAAAGGTACATTTCTCGTTCAACAATAGATTTGAACGATTTGTAACACGCGTACCTTTCCCTGTTTCTTATAGATCCTGCCCATTCTTGAGTAAACATATCAACTAGTCTTTGCCTAAAAATGGCCAAGAATCCGCGAACATCACCCACACCCTGTTGTAGCCATACAAAATTAAACCCAGTCCTCGCATAGCAATTCTCTTATTTTTGTCACCCAGCATTTCTTTACGTTTTGATCTAGAGTTAACTGCATTTCGTATGCTTGACGAGGAAGCCTTTGTTGGTCCATTCTAAGCAGATTAAACCAATATCTCATAGCACATATATAGGAGTTGATATATAACGGATATCTTCCCAGTTCCCCATATACCATTTTGTTTGGTGTCTTACTTGGGACACCCAAGAAACGTTTGCATGCAATCAAATGAATCTTTTCTAGGCGTTCCAAACGGTTAAGGCCCCAAACTTCAGATGAATATAATAAGATTGGTTTAATTTTGGCATCAAAAATCTTAAAATAGATCTGATAACTAATATCCTTATTTTTCTGGAAAGCCCTTACTAGATTAAACATAGCTTTTTTCCCCTTGGCAACCAAATGTTCAGTGCCGATCCTCGGGCTGATTTTAGTGGAAAAAATGAAACCCAGATAACAGTATTTGTTTACTACTTCTAATTTAGTATTGCCAAATAACCATTGGTCACTTTTACCCAAAAAAAACCCTTTTCTAAAGACCATGACCTTAGTTTTGTCCGTGTTAACTTTCATTTTCATATTGGTACAACATGTCTGAAGCACGTTTAGCTGGTTTTGCAGACCAACTGGCGTAGATGCTAAAAGAACAATGTCATCTGCAAACAGCAGAATAAACAGTTCCATCAGGCCAGGTACCAATTGAATGCCATGTCTACCATTTTCAGATAAGTGATTCGCTAACTGGTTAATAAACATTTCAAATAGCGTTGGACTCAACACACACCCTTGTCTGACTCCCACTGGGCAGTCAAAGAAGTCTGAATATTCAAAGTTGGATCTTACACAAGATACTAATGAGCTATACATTGCTTTTAAAGAACAGATGAATTTCCCCTTAATGCCTTGGTTTCTAATACACTGCCATAACTTATCGTGTCTTACGGAATCAAAAGCTTTTCTGAAGTCTACAAAAGCAACATAAAGCTTTTTACCACGCTGAGACAAGCATTTTTGAACCATAGAATAAAGACAGTAGATTTGGTCTATTGTAGAATAGTTTTTCCTAAAACCAGCTTGACTTTCAGAGATCAGGTTGTTATCTTCAAGCCATGCGTATAGAATAGCTATTTAGAATAGCTATAGCATTTTGAAATTGAGCTTAATAAGGATACACCTCTATAGTTATCTACATTCTCTGTATCTCCCTTTTTGTTAATTGGGATAATGATAGCCTTTGCCCAAACTTTAGGATAAATGCCTTTTGCAAATATATTGTTGAAAAGCCTTTTCAAAAAGGGAATAGTAATTGCACTTCCAGCCTTCAGCATTTCAGAAATGACTCCATCTGATCCACATGCCTTACCTGACTTTAATTTGTTCACAGCAATTGAAATTTCACCTTCGGTGATTTCAGCATTTAGCACGTGCTCTTCGTGCTCAGTCAAATCAATGTTGTCACAATGTTCACCATCCGAATTACTATCATCAATTGAAAATACATTTTTAAAATGATCGTACCATTTATCAATTGAAATGTCATTTGCATTTTTTGCTCTTTGCTTCCCACACCCCATTTCGGTTAACTGTTTCCAAAATTTGATGAATCAGAAATATTTGACGCTAACATTTCGGCCTTCCTTCGTTTAAAACTTCTTTTTTTAAACTTCAGCAAATTTTTGTACTTTTTCTTTGCTTGTACATGCTGTAATCTGTGTTCTATTTTTCTAGTTCTTCTGAAAATTCTGAGTGCACGTTTACTGTAACGTTTGGCTTGTCGACACTCCTCATCAAACCATTCTGAAGACTTCGGTGAGGCAACCAAATAGACTTTCTGTACCATGAAGCTGCTAGCCGATAGCAGGCAACTTACAAAAAGATCTATTGCACCATCAACATCATCTTCCAAAATGGCGTCCGCCCGTTGTAATCTATCATGAATGTCTGTTTTCTCAGATTCTCTAGAAAGTCTTGTCACCTTGTTTATCCCAAACATGTTTTTCGATAAAAGAATTGCTCTTACTTTCATGTTTGCCGCTTTTGCTTGGGATGGTCAAAGGAAAAGAAAGTACAACTGGCAAGTGATCAGATTCGACAGAATCTTCAACAACGAGTGACATGCCATATTGTGCATCAAGTAAGTTTTGAGACATAACAAAATAATCAACAGTACTGCATCCTAAACAGGATATAAAGGTGTAACTACCATCGAAACCATGTTCACAAAGCCCATTCAAAATAACAAGGTCCAAAGAGTTGCATAGTTCTAACAACTGATCACCAAATACATTTTCAGATTCATCGTGTGAAGTTCTACAATATGGCGACTGGTCATAGTTCTCTATAAAATTGTCATCAACATCGATGCCGACATTATTTTTCGAAGCTGTTCTTGCGTTAAGGTCCCCAGATAATAACACATAAAAATTGTATGATTCATACAAATCCAACAAACATTGTTCTAATGGTTCCAAGCCAAACCCATTCGTGTTATTTCCCCAGGCATTTGACTCCATTGGAGGTATATATGTACACATCCAAAATACATTCATCTCGCTATCGAAGAGCTTCTTATCAATGACTCCATTGGAGGTATATATGTACAAATCCAAAATACATTCATGTCGCTATCGAAGAGCTTCTTATCAATGACTCCATTGGAGGTATATATGTACACATCCAAAATACATTCATGTCGCTATCGAAGAGCTTCTTATCAATGACTCCATTGGAGGTATATATGTACACATCCAAAATACATTCATGTCGCTATCGAACAGCTTCTTATCAATATTCAAAATGACCGTATTTTCAGACTTATAATCAATCCGTGTAACAAAACTAGAAAAGTCTTTTTAATTAAAACAATTACTCCTCCTGAATATCGTCCTTGGTGGGAAAGCTTCTTTGCTTGTGAATTATAAATCACGTAATCATTGAAAAGTGAGGATTCGAAATTCACACCAACAAACGTTTCAGTTAAACACACAAAATCATGTGATTTGATATAACTTACAAAATCGTTGTTCTCCAACTTAGAAAGCAAACCATTTACATTAAAGTTTAGAAACTTGATTGAAGTGCTATTATTTTTAGTATTTCTTGAGGAGAATTATTTTCTATGGACTGCTTTGCAGTAAAGTTTGCACCACCGTTTTTCTGTTCAACTTTCAAGGCCCGGCCGATATCCTATTTGGAAAAGAATTAAGCTTGGCGCGGGACCTTGTGCGTCCCCTTTCCATAATGTCCCTGCCACGTTCCTTGGACTGTGCACGTTTGAAACTGTCCAGTATAGTGTTCTGACTCGCATCCCTTGGCCTGGATTCTCCCTTCTTTAGGCGCTGTTTCTGTTGGTTGTCATCTCCCTGAACACCAGATTTGAAAGTGCCACATCACTGTCGGCGTTCGTCGTATTGTTTGTGTCAACAGACGGAGTTGCTATCTGTTGTTCTGACCGCTCACCATCCTGTCTGTCTGTCCTGATAGCTGTATGAGAAGATGGACGGGCCTGTGCTGAGTGTGTATTTTGTATGTCTGTGTCCCCATGGGTATTTCCTGATCCCCATGTGCGTCACATAATTTCGCCTGTTCATTCTCTGTTTTCACTTGGTTTGTTGATAGTAGCCCCCTGTTCTGAGAGAGAGGAGAGAGAGAGAGAGAGAGAGGAGAGAGAGAGAGAGAGAGAGAGAGAAGAGAGAGGGAGAGAGAGAGAGAGAGAGAGAGGGGGGGGGGTGAGGGCAGGTGAAACATTTGCTGTAAAGTTTATTCTTTAACCCTCAATAAAGTCAATTTTGACTTGAATTGATTTCACACACACACACACACACACACACACACGCACACGCACACGCACGCACACACACACACACACACACACACACACACACACCACACACACACACACACACACACACACAGACCATTTTCTATCAATATTGTCTTTACACAGGAAACGTATCGACATGACCCTGTTTTGTGTTGCGACATGACAGTTCTATTGCCTGGTGATGTCGTCTGGTCGTGGGTAAATGAAATAGTCTTAACATGAAGTTAACGGGTTCCACATAAGCGCTTTGTCAATCAACTTGTAGGCGCACATACAACAACCCTAAACGGCTAACGAAGGGCATTTCGAATGTTCTATACTGTTCTCCTACTGTAAGTGGTAGGGGATGACCAACCCTCCCCCTCCCCTCACCACTGAGGACAATCCATGTCAAATCACCACTCCACTGAGGACAGTCCATGTCAAATCACCACTCCACTGAGGACAGTCCATGTCAAATCACCACTCCACTGAGTACAGTCCATGTCAAATCACCACTGAGGAGTACAGTCCATGTCAAATCACCACTCCACTGAGGACAGTCCATGTCAAATCACCACTGAGGACAGTCCATGTCAAATCACCACTCCACTGAGGACATTCCATGTCAAATCACCACTCCACTGGGGACAGTCCATGTCAAATCACCACTCCACTGGGGACAGTCCATGTCAAATCACCACTCCACTGAGGACAGTCCATGTCAAATCACCACTCCACTGGGGACAGTCCATGTCAAATCACCACTCCACTGGTTACAGTCCATGTCAAATCACCACTGAGGACAGTCCACGTCAAATCACCACTCCACTGAGGACAGTCCATGTCAAATCACCACTCCACTGAGGACAGTCCATGTCAAATCACCACTGGGGACAGTCCATGTCAAATCACCACTCCACTGAGGACAGTCCATGTCAAATCACCACTCCACTGAGGACAGTCCATGTCAAATCATCACTCCACTGAGGACAGTCCATGTCAAATCACCACTCCTCTGAGGACAGTCCATGTCAAATCACCACTCCACTGGGGACAGTCCATGTCAATTCACCACTCCACTGAGGACAGTCCATGTCAAATCACCACTGAGGACAGTCAATGTCAAATCACCACTCCACTGACGGCACGTCACATATGACGTCAACACGCCTGTCACGTCATGGCTCCATGCATTGACGTCATATGACACGGCACTGTATTTTGCCCTTGAACATCGTGCAGAAGACAGGGATACCATGTTCTCACGGCGACTCACACAGATACTTTTCTTTTCTACTCAGCTTTGATAACATCATGATCACAATGATTGCGAATCGCTGACCATCGTCACGAAAAATTGGAGCTGCTGTCTTGCATGAGGTCTTCTAACGTGGCACGGTGCCTGTCACATACATGACCTGGTAGAAAGAAACTCGTGGAGAGCGTGGCAGCAGAGGGTCCTCAGAAGAGAAGCCCCTTCAAGCAAGTGTTTCGGCCCTTATCTCCTGACACTCTAGGGGAGTTGGGCCACACCCGCTTCATGACTCCGGATGTCCCTCTGCTGCCCCTTTTTTTCCCATCTTGGGACGAGCCATGGCTGGGATTCGAACCCATGACCCTCTGGACATGCTCATTTTCCACTTAATGACTCGCGCTCTAACCACTGAGCCACAGGGACACCTGATATTTGTAGGAAATTTAAGCCTTATGATGTTCACTTTTGTTCCTCTTTGACCAGATCCAGCTTGAACACCTCTCTGTCGCTTCTGCCATTGCTTTCAGGGCTCTGGTTTTTTCCCTCCCTGCAACTGAGAGCTGTTCCATGAGGCTGTATGCAGACGTTCCTACAAACCCCCTAGCGGCCATGATTTGCCGCCTCCTGCCGTGGAGAATGTTGCTGGTGCTTTTGGAGTCCTGATTTTCCCTTTTGTGGTGTTGGTACTAGCCCAGACTACTTGTACAATCTCTTTGAGCACTTGGTTGGGCCTCCATGTGTATCTTCCTTGAGCCAGGGCTACTTTACATGAGCTTAGGACATGCTCCACTGTTTGTTTTTCATGGCAGAGGGGGCATGCAGGATCGTCTGTTTTCCCCCACTTCACCAGGTTTGCATTTGAGGGCAGAAGGTCATATGCAGATCTGAGAATGAAGCTGATCCTGAGAGGGGCCATGTGCCAAATGTCATTCCAAGTGAGACTTCTTTGGAGTGCATTCCCCCGTTGTCCATTGCCCTTGCTGGCTCTGCTGGACTGCTTTTTGGAGTCTTTTTTGGTCTTCTTCTTTTCTCATCTCCTGAATCATCATGTCTCTTTTGGCTTTTCCTTTGGCCTTTGACCACCATTCAGTTTTGGTCACCCCCAGTCCTTGTCTGTTGGTCTGTGTGTGTCCTGTTCCTTTGGCCTTTGACCACCATTCAGTTTTGGTCACCCCCAGTCCTTGTCTGTTGGTCTGTGTGTGTCCTGTTATTTCTCTTTTCCTTTGGCCTTTGACCACCATTCAGTTTTGGTCACCCCCAGTCCTTGTCTGTTGGTCTGTGTGTGTCCTGTTATTTCTCTTTTCCTTTGGCCTTTGACCACCATTCAGTTTTGGTCACCCCCAGTCCTTGTCTGTTGGTCTGTGTGTGTCCTGTTATTTCTCTGATATTGAGACTGGGGCTGCTGTCTCGCCATGAGGTCTTCTAACGTGGGGAAGGCGCCTGTCACATACAGGGCCTGGTAGTTCGTCTCATCTGAAAAATTAGTACTGAGATCATTGCTTTAGAATCATAAGGTCTTCTGGGAGAAGCCAACTGAGGGCCTGACTTCTTTCCCCTCCTCAGCTCGTCACTCTGACATATTGAATTACTTCCCTTCCTTCCCCCCTGTCCCACCCTGCTCCCCTCCACCTCACCCGCACCCTCTACCCTCTCTGCAAACTCCCCCCCCCCCTCCTTCCGTCCCTTTCCGTACCCTCCACGCCCAACACCCACCCCCACCGCCCAGCCAGTTTTCCAGCCTCTTCTTTCCACCCCTCCCCCACCGCCCGCCTCCCTCCCCTCCCCCCTCCCCCTCCACACCGACCTCTTGATAACATCTGTTGTCTCTGGCGGTCGACCTCGCCATTCTTACCCTAGTCCAGTGAATTCTTTTCATGAGGTTAAAATTTTTGCAATAGACTGTTATAGTGTATTAGCATGATCTATGTAATGATGCAATGCACATACTAAACGTCTAGACTATGAGAGGTAGAATTAATGGAGAAAAAAAAAACGCAGATTGGCAAAATTGATGTTCGACGCAACATAAGCATTACACAGCTGATTCATTGGGAACTTTGTTCCATACTACCATTGGCTGTGATGAAGTTTTTAAGAGAAGTGAGTGTTTTAATAAAGTTTGAGCGTTTTAGACTAGAAAGACATTTAACGTGAAGGATTATCATTCTACGTTCTGAAAGAGAGGCGTGTTATGCATGTTCGGTGTTAAATTGAAAAGAAAGTATCATTCTACCAAACCGCTTTAATGATTTTCTCATTTATCGGTGTTTGATGATTTATGTAGGAGTTTTGAAATATTACTCTTTCCATGTGTGCTTTTGCTTAGAAATTGAAGTTGATTCAGACAAAACAAAAAGTCCAGATTACACTTTCGAAATACACATGGCATTTTTCTCATGACGGCGGAAGCTGCGATGGGGGTACTATCTTTAGGCATCCACCATATAATTTATTCATTTCTGCCTATGTTTTTTGAGACTTTTGATATGTTTAGCCCAACTATTTAGGGAATATAAAACAGTTGATTTTTTTTCTATTGCAAAATAAAAGTCCATATATTCATTTCCACCTGTTTTTTTCTAGACTTTTGATATGTTTAGCCCAACTATTCAAGGAATATCAAACAGTTGATCTTTTTTTCTATTGCAAAAAGTCCATATATTCACCTACGTTTCTCGAGACTTTTGATATGTTTAGCCCAACTATTTCTATTGCAAACAGTTTTACCTCATACAGCTTTAAAGGCCAAAGTTGAACATTGTAACCTCATACAGCGTTAACGGCCAAAGTTGAACAGTTTAACCTCATACAGCGTTAAAGGCCAAAGTTGAACAGTTTAACCTCATAAAACGTTAAAGGCCAAAGTTGAACAGTTTAACCTCATAAAACGTTAAAGGTCAAAGTTGAACAGTTTAACCTCATACAGCGTTAAAGGCCAAAGTTGAACAGTTTAACCTCATACAGCGTTAAAGGTCAAAGTTGAACAGTTTAACCTCATACAACGTTAAAGGCCAAAGTTGAACAGTTTAACCTCATAAAACGTTAAAGGTCAATGTTGATCAGTTTAACCTCATACAGCGTTAAAGGCCAAAGTTGAACAGTTTAACCTCATACAGGGTTAAAGGCCAAAGTTGAACAGTTTAACCTCATACAACGTTAAAGGTCAAAGTTGAAGTTTTAACCTCATAAAACGTTAAAGGTCAAAGTTGAACAGTTTAACCTCATAAAACGTTAAAGGTCAATGTTGATCAGTTTAACCTCTACAACGCTAAAGGTCAAAGTTGAACAGTTTAACCTCATACAGCGTTAAAGGTCAAAGTTGAACAGTTTAACCTCATACAGCGTGAAAGGTCAAAGTTGACTGGACGACCCCTAAACCTACCCTGCATTGCCCGCCCTCCCTCCTCCTCCTCCTCCCCCCCCCCCCCCCCCCCCCCCTCCACCATGTCATCTTTACACTAGTCCATATTCTCCTCCCACCCCCCCTCCACCATGTCATCTTTACACTAGTCCATATTCTCCTCCCACCCCCCCACCCCCTCCACCATGTCATCTTTACACTAGTCCATATTCTCCTCCCACCCCCCCCCCCCCCCTCCACCCATGTCATCTTTACACTAGTCCATATTCTCCTCCCACCCCCCCACCCCCTCCACCATGTCATCTTTACACTAGTCATATTCTCCTCCCACCCCCCCTCCACCATGTCATCTTTACACTAGTCCATATTCTCCGAGATAGCCGATAGACTTTCTGTTTTCCCACACAGCCGATAGACTTTCTGTTTTCCCACACAGCGATAGACTTTCTGTTTTCCCACACAGCCGACAGACTTTCTGTTTTCCCACACAGCCGACAGACTTTCTGTTTTCCCACACAGCCGACAGACTCTGTTTTCGCACACAGCCGATAGACTTTCTGTTTTCCCACACAGCCGATAGACTTTCTGTTTTCCCACACAGCCGACAGACTTTCTGTTTTCCCACATAGTCGACAGACTTTGTGTTTTCCCACACAGCCGATAGACTTTTGTTTTCCCACAAAACCAATAGACTTTCTATTTTCCCACAAAATTAATAGACTTTCTTTTTTCCCACAAAACCAATAGACTTTCTGTTTTCCCACACAGCCGAGAGACTTTCTGTTTTCCCACACAGCCGACAGACTTTCTGTTTTCCCACACAGCCGACAGACTTTTTCTGTTTTCCACACAGCCGACAGACTTTCTGTTTTCCCACACAGCCGATAGACTTTCTGTTTTCGCACACAGCCGATAGACTTTCTGTTTTCCCACACAGCCGATAGACTTTCTGTTTTCCCACACAGCCGACAGACTTTCTGTTTTCCCACATAGTCGACAGACTTTGTGTTTTCCCACACAGCCGATAGACTTTATGTTTTCCCACAAAACCATAGACTTTCTATTTTCCCACAAAATTAATAGACTTTCTGTTTTCCCACAAAACCAATAGACTTTCTGTTTTCCCACACAGCCGAGAGACTTTCTGTTTTCCCACACAGCCGATAGACTTTCTGTTTTCCCACACAGCCGACAGACTTTCTGTTTTCCCACACAGCCGACAGACTTTCTGTTTTCCACACAGCCGATAGACTTTCTGTTTTCCTGACATAGCCGATAGGCTTTCTGGTTTCCACATGCCCCAACACAACATCAGCCATGTCAAAGTCCTGGCCCTGTGGCAGTCACAGAGTGACAACTTAAAACGTAGCCTACTGCGCAGGTATCTCATTTCATGGCCAGACTAGTGACGTGACACTATACCGCTTGGCCTCAACATCTGACAATAGCATGCGCCTATCCACCCCCCACGACGGCAGCCCGACATACACACCACTGAACAGTGCTCTGAAAGTGCTCAGTGTTTGTCTCATGTATCATGATAAAGCTGTTTGATTATCTCCCCTCTTCATTGCTTTCTCCATGTTCTCTGTCAGTCTGTTCGTTACTCACTTATCTATCCACTCATTTTCTTATTTTCGTTTTTTTTTTTTTCAATTACATATACTTCCTCTTTTACGTGTGTTTCTTTTCTTTCTTTCTTTCCATCTCTCTCTCTCTCTCCTCTCTCTCTCTCTCTCTTCTCTCTCTCTCTCTCTCTCTCTCTCTCT
>JAFLJL010001866.1:74256-88882 GCA_018398815.1 Conus ventricosus | reverse complement strand
CGATTGTTCAATTTTGTTTCCCCGCATAGCATTTTGTTAGCAGACTAATTAGTTCTAAAGCATCCAGTTTAATCGATGAAATTGAACGAAGTTTCTGTATTGAGCAATCTAATGTGCAGATTGGTGCTTTGAAATCAATACTAAAAAGAGGAAATTATTTGGGGTCTGTACAAGAACAGCTTGTTCTGCCCTTTCTAAAAAAATCCAAGCTGGTTTAAAATTTGTTGACTTTTCAAATGAACGTTGAAATAGTTTGTACCCCCTTCCATTTCACTCTTTTTCGCACATCTTTCACAGTTCATTGCCCGAAATTCCCCCTGAAGACCCGAAGAAAGTTATCTGTTCCTTACATATCAAGACGTGATTAATTTTGAATTTCTCAAATGAATTAATTAAAAAACTTAATCGATTGTAACACTGACAGCGAATCTCACAAAACAACCACTTCTTGCAGTCTTTGCAACACCAAGCTGCGCGTAAGTTGCTGGAAGGGTGCGCGGTACTTATCCTTGGAATTTATTATTTTTGTTGTATTTAGTCCCTTGCGGATTCTTTCCCAAAGAACTGACCCTCAGCACTTGTGTCTTAAGAGGATTCTTAAATTGTGATTGGGGAAAAATATAATAAATGCTTCTCACAATGAACCTTCAGGTTGGTTTTTTGAAAACTCAACAAACATACTACGGTATGCACACCAGCCTTTTCTGGGATTGCATTCTTCTTAAAACTGAAAAAGGCAGAGGAGTCAAATTACCACTTTCCCCGGTCACTGAGGAGAAACCACCAAGTTTCGAAATATCGGTATATGACCAGGATTTTATATGTTAGTGAGTTTCCCTCCCTATTGGAGGGTGTCTCCCCTTGGAGACTATAAGCTTGCTGAAGGTCATTGTGAAAGATTTATTATATTTTTCCCCAATCACCCCACTCAAGCACAAATTACTGTTAGTTAGGCAGATCATCTACCACTGCAATATGAATGCTTATCTCCCCCTATTCCATCAATCAAAGACATAAGAGCAAGCTTTGTTTATAATTCAATTATTATATATATATATATATATATATAATATATAATATATATATAATATATATATATATGCATACACAATATACACACGTATATTTTATATATGAACACATAAAACACATCTGTCACTTCATTATTAACTCAAACCCTAGCTTTAACAACTTTGTATCTACTCAGGTAGAATTGTACGTGTTCCCTTGAATTCCATATTTACGAAGTATTAACCAAAGATAGTCCCTATTTACAAGGTCAAAAGCCTTCTTAAAGTCAATCAATGCAACAAGACTTTCTGGTTAGAAGAAAGATGTTTTTGTATCAATTCTAGTAATGTGAATATATGATCAACTGTACTATTTTTGTTTTCTAAAGCCTGCTTGGAGTTCACTGAGTAAATTTTATATTCCTCCTATTTAGTCAGTCTTTTTATTCAAAATGAAGGAAATATATTTTGCTGGTTAATGTTCAATAAAGAAATACTTCGATAATTGTTTGGGGAAATTTGGGATCACCTTTTTTTGGGAGGGGATGAATGATAGATTCAGATCAGCTATGTGGAAATGCTCCTAAATTGAAAAGTTTATTTAAAAACTTCGTCAGAACAAACAACAACTAAAGGACAAGAATGCTTTTTAAATTCCCGAAAAGCCGTCGGGGCCAGCATGCTTTATCATTTCTAAGGCTTTGATAGTTTCTTTAACTTCTAGTTCCGTATTTTCAGAAACTAATGAAGAGCAAATTAATCTTCGTTTGTTATATAATTATCTACAAAAGTGTCGCCTTGATCGTTGTTTTCAGTAGAATCGTTTTTCCCCCCACAGTCACCATTAAAGTCCATGAAAAGGGTTTATACATCCTCAGAGGAAGCCAAGCAATCTTGATGTTTGTTTTTAAACCCTCTTAGGTGGTCCCCAGAACAGTTTAGGAACATGGCTTTTGTTTTCAAGTGTCTAATGTATTCCCAAATATGTTCCATATTTCTTTTCTTTAAGAAGTTTTTTTTAAATATATTCCTTAATTTCTCATTTTATTTAGTTCTGAGTTCTTCAGCATATTTGGGTTTTTGCATCTTTGATGGTTTCCCAAAGACTGCCTTACACGCAACCTGTTTTCTCCTGCATTCTTTATCAAACTACGGGCTCTTTTTTGGGGGATAAATTATAATCTTTTTCTAGTTCTGAGTTCTTCAGCATTTTTGGGTTTTAATGCTCTTTATGTTTCCCAAAGACTGTCTTACCGCAACCGTTTTTTGCATTTTTACCCAAACTTGGCTTTTTTGAGGGATAAATTTAATGCGTTCTCCAGGTAACGCAAACCCTCTAGAATTTTTTTTAAAGGGCTCTCTAAATCAACACCAATAACGTCTATTGCTTTTTGCTAAAAACAACCGGTATTCTTTTAAATCTTTGCTTTCCATAATTATTCATTTAATTTCTCTTGACCCATACATACTTTTCAATAAACTTTTCTTATAGTTCTTATCATTATCATGTTTTAAAATTAGAATTTAAGTCGTTCTATGGGTGTTTTGATTTATTTAATAAGTTGCACTTTAAAGCTGTGAATAATAGATGAGAAACACAAAAATTTAAATTTACGCTTGAGCCATTTAATGTTTAATGTGAACACCCTCGATCACTGAACCAAACATTTAAAATTATCAAGGAAAATGCTCAAAAGAGTTAAAATAGGTATCTCCAATATTATAAACTCTTTTGAATTCTGGCGCATTGTAATTTTACATCAGTAATCGTCAACTTCGAACAAGGTAACATCAGGTTTAAAAACGTTTGCGTTAGCATTTCTAGTCCTGAATTTTAAATACCCATAATAATAACATAACCCCCGTACTGTCAATATCCAAGAATGAAATGCTGAAAAATAAACACCATTGTAAAATTTGATTCTTCATACTAAATGCTCTGGATGGTGGATTTATCCCTTAAAATAAAACCCCAACATTTCTAATCCCCCACATTTAACCTTAAACTATCCATTGTCCCTTCCCTCCCTTGTACATGTTTGCATATACTTTTACCCAACATGAAACCCACCACCCTGACAGGCGAGCTGTTTAACTATCTGATACTTTATACAAGGTGTAGCCCACATCAAAAGAGGGAAAAATGACTGAAATGATCAAAATTTCAGTAAAGAAAAAAATTCATAGTTTTGCAGAAATGTCTAACATCCGTTGTAAATAGTTTCAGCCCTTCAATTTCATATGTTAGAAATGTTATAGTGTGGACATATTTTGTTGCAATGCTGTAGTATATGAATCACGTACAGGGTCCAAAATACGGGCGGGGCCGAGTCCAAGGTTTTGTGGAGTTGTTGACCAGTGTCAGATTGGAAATCCCACCTCACCGGGGGAAATATGCAGTGACAGGGGACTGTCGGATTTTGCCTGCTCCGTGTTCAATACCAATGGTTGAGGAGATTTCAGACACAATGGAGAAATTCTGTTGGTCAGGTTCATGGGTTCCTGTTGGAAGTCGATCTCGCCACTTCCTTCATGCTGTCGTCGTTCTGGAGACTGGCCTTCCTTTTCATCTATAGTGGTCCAGGGATCAGTCAGCTGCTTGGGCTGGATCTGACTGCTGTTGATCTGGGAGTCATCAGGGGCGACAGAGGTGGGGAGAAATGGCTATACCGGCCACTGGCTCCTCCCAACCTTCCATTCCATGGTAACTGGAGTGTGCTACTGCAGGCTCCCTCCAGAGTGATTGGGCTTGATTTTCATTGGACAAGTCACTTTTCTCACTTTCTGGTATTTTCGCTAAATTTGCTATGAGCTTTGGGAGGGGGAATTCTGGAGTGTGCCCTGTCACTACTACGGGTCAAAAACGGTTCGGAAATCTGGGGTGAGTTTTCATTGTGTTGTAGGGGACAAAAGCCCTAACAGCAAGTCTGTCAACCACTTTCGACATTTTGGTTGACGTTGGGATTTAGAATTTTTCTTTTTGTGTCGGAGCTTGAGTTTGCTTCACTAGTATTTCACTTGTTGCTTGAAATTCTCCTTGCTGCATTAGTGTTTCTCTTTGCTGTGTTGGAGTTTTCCTTTGCTGCACTGGATTTTCTTTGCTGTAGTGGGGATTGTCCTTGCACCCACTGCAGCTTTTGCTGAGTTGTGTTGTAGGGGACACAATCTAACCCAGGTCTGTCAACTCTTGTTGAGTTGAAGGTTCTTTTTTGCCGCATTGAATTTCTCTTTGTTTCTCTGAAGCTTCAAGTTGTGCATTGTGGCCTCTTCTTTCTGCAAAAAGATTGGGTTTGTTGCTTTATGTGTGCTTGTACTGGATTCTTTTGCTGTGTTAGAGTCCCATTTTGCTGCACAAAGGTTGTTTCTTCCCACATCGGCGTTTTAATGGCTTCGTTTTTTTGTGCTGGGGTTCGGAACTCAACACTGAGGGTACTTGTCCAACTTAAGAAACTTGTTTTGCAAACTCATCATGTCTAAAGTAAAACTGAGATGTAATGTAATTTTCTGCTCATGATTTCTCCTTCTGCTAGAAGTCTCCTCCCTGAGCTTTGAAGACTGTATTTCACGTCTCTGAAAGGAGGAAAAGCTCCCATGTTTGCTGTCCAAGGCGGGCAATATTTCCAGTGCAGGGAGAGTTTGGTGCTGGACTTGAGATAAGTTCTCCTGCGAATGTGATGTCATTGGTGCATGATATCCCCAGTTTGTGAGCATCTTTGACTCTTCAAATGTACATGTGTTTGTGGGGTTCATGTTGAAACGCTGTTCTGACCTTGGTGTTGCGTTCCTTTGTGCTGCCATAGAATCAGACGTCCCTTCCCCAGACGTTTGCACTCCCCCTGCAGTCTTTTCATCTTTCACCACCTGCATCTGGTGATCAGTAAGGTCCGATGAATCTGATTTCCCAGAGGGGTTGAGAGATTGCTTCGACAGTCTCTTGTCTCGCAACAGAAAAAAGGGACAATGACGGGCGAGGGTGGTTCTGTTTTTTTCTGGCTAAGATGGTGCGTTCCTTCCAAGTCATCAACTGTCCATTGTTCATTGGAAAGATCTGGTTAGTAGCGGGATTTTTTTTCCTACTGCACTGGCCGTCATCTTCCTGTTCACTTTCATGACGTTGAAAAGCCTCAGATTATTTATTCGAGAAAAAACACGATCTCATCGATGTGGCGTTCTATTTTGTGGGTCAAGACCATAAACAAATCCGTCCACTGAAACAAATTGCTGTTTGTTCTTGTAAAATTTTAAAGCATTGAGTAGAAAGGTGCCATACTGCATCCGAAATTGATTGTGTCGTTTGTAGGGCTTTACACCAGATGTACAGTCTTCTTACTCTGTCCACTGTATCAGCAGCCGATGTTTACCGTACCCTGCCATGGCGAATAGATTTTTGTGAGATCATTTGGGGTGGGAGCTTCAAATGAAAAAGAAGACCGGATGGGAGGTAGTCATGACGGTTTATGAGGGGTTGTTCAGTGGTTTCCATCTCATGTGCCTGTTGTGCCACTTTAATGTGGACCTGGGTTTCAACTCCACATCGCCGCAGGAAAGGAGATACCATGTGAGGAAAATGGAACATACCTCCAAAAGAAGAGTTGAACATGCCTCTTGTATGGATGATAACAACAAGACAAAACGTTCGTCTTAAGGTCTATCCTGAAGCGCTGCAGAATCGAACCGTTTACTGCCCACATCAGGAACACGCTGACAGTGGGCAAGACAAACTGGGGGAAGGGAGGAAAACACACGATGAAGGAGGAGGTGGGGTACACAAAAGAAGGACGGAGGGGGGGAGCGCTGTCGCAGTGTTCACAATGACAGAAACCAAGTCACCTGATGTACCACAATTTTGTTCAAGCGTGCATGTTGCTGTATGCACAACAGTGATAAACACTTTTTGCGCAAGGGCCCAGAGGCCACAAAACTCTTATTGGAACGCTGTGGTACGCGGCCAGCTTTCTTCGTGTTGCGCCTTAGAACACACCTTGCACGTGCTTTCTCATCACAATTGCTTAAACGAGCTGCTCACATGTGAAATAAAAAGTGTTCACATTTCCAGTCCTTCATTATTTCTTTTGGGGTTTTTCAAACGTTAATTACACTGTTTGTTTTGTATTAATTTCATTATTTCATGCACCACCCAGTTCCACGTACTTTCGCACAAATTTTGCACAAAAATCGAAGTTGTCTGTTGCACAAAGGGCCCCCATAAATAAACATTTCTTTGAGACACAGAAAAAAAGCGTCACATCTTTTCATGCCAACTTCAGTCAGCACCTGGTAGGAGAGAGAGAGAGAGAGAGAGAGAGAGAGAGAATGTATGTCAGATGGGGTGTGGAGGGTGTGAATTCGTGTGTGTTTTCTTGCCTGTGAGTCATTCTCTTGATGTGGATATTGTTGCTTTGCCCTGTTCGTGCTACAATCAGAAGCTTGTTTGGGAAAAAGCCCAAGCTGGGCGAAAATTCACAAATAAATAAATGTTTGGAAAAGCATGGCCTGGGACTGATGACTCCTTTTATATTTCCGTTCGATATATATATATATATATATATAAATATATATATATATATATATATATATTTAAATATATATTATATATATAATATATATGACAGTAAATTTAAAATGCCTAAAATAATTTTTTGAGTGCTCAACCCCTTGGGGAAGCAACATTAAAACAAGTTAAAAGAGGAGTTTTTAAAACTATCTACAAATTTGTTTCAAGCGGTGCGCCGTCATCAACATTCGACGTGACCATGGGATCATATGATGGGCCAGAAACATGTGAACTGGGCGGACTATTCTGTGTCCAACATAAGAAAAAACCGGAAAACAAGTCGGACTATACAGAGACGATGGCCTTGCTGCATGACCAACAATCCAAGAACCATCGAAAACAAAAAGAAAGAACTATGCAAAATCTTCCAAAACCACAACTTAAAGATCACCATTGAAGCAAAAAAAGGTAGTGAATTACTTAGACATAACACTGGATTCAACAACCACATATATAAACCATACAAGAAACCCAACGATACACCTCTTTATGTACACACCAAAAGTAACCAACCACCATTTTTTATTAAAGACCACCCCATAGCATAAACAAGAGACTATCAAACCTGTCATGCAATGAAGAGGTTCAACCAAGCAGCAGTAGAATACCAGGAGGCACTACAAACAAGTGGATACAATTTCAAATTAAAAATACAACCCAGACAACAACACAAACAAAAACAAGAAAATAGGAAAAAAAAATCAATGGTATAACCCCCCATACGACGGGAAACTCAAAAAAAACATGGGAAAGAATTCTTCAAAATCCCAACAACTTTATTCCCAAAAGACACAAACTGTCCCCAAAAAATTTAACAAAAACACTGTCAAACATCGTACTCATGTATGCCCAACCCTTAAAAACCTAATTGACGCATCCAACAAAATGAAAAAACAACACAGCAAAGAAGGGTGAAAGAAAAAAAGGGAAAACTTGCAATTGCACCAGAAAAAGGGGCAGGCCCAACTAAACAATAAATGTCTTCACAACAACATTGTATACCAGGCTAAATGTGACATCAGAAAGAAAAAGAAACTACATAGGGATCACTGAAACCACTTCAAAACCAGATATGCAAACCACAAACATCATTTAATAAAGAAAAATATAAAAACCAAACAGAACTGGCAAATATATCTGGAAACTTAAAGACGCAAACAAAAACTACAAAAATTTTCCTGGAAAATCATAAAAAGAGCATCACCATACAGCAATGTTTCAAAAAGGTGCAACCTATGTTTAACTGAAAAATGGTTAATACTATGCAAACCATACTTAGCAACTTTAAACACCAAAACAGAAATAGTAAACAACTGCAGGCATAAATGAAATCGTTGTTAGTGAACACACCCAAAACAAAAACCTGAAAGCCCCAAAAACACGTGCAGCCAACCCGCACGTGCAAACAACCGCAAACGGGAGCCTACAAAGCTATATAAAAATCGGCGGTGGGCAAACCAAAAAGCCATCCTGAGACAGCGCAACACCTTTGAAACAAATTTGTAGATAGTTTTAAGACTCCTCTTTTTAAATTGTTTATATATATATATATATATATATATACATATACATATACATATACATATACATATATATATATATATATCAAGAAAAATATAAAAATGTCCTTTGAAAATCTTTTTTTTTTAAACCGTTAGGAGCAACCAAAAGGATATCCTGATGAAGCAAGAGGCAAGAGGTCGAACAACTTGTTCATTTTAATACTCATTAAACAATATTTTTAACAAACAAACAAACTAAACCCCAAAAATATATATATAAAATATATATATATTTTATATATAAATATATATATATATAATATATATATTATATATATTATATATAAATACTAACAACAAACTAATAAATTCCAAGGAAAGTACCGCACCGTTCCAGCAACTTACCCGAGCAGCTTGGTGTTGCAATGACTGCAAAAAATATTGAATTATAAAGAGCAAGCTTTGTTATAATTCCAATATATATATATATATAAAAATAATAGTTAAAACAAGTAAAAAGAGGAATCTTAAAACTATCTACAAATTGTTTCTAGCGGCTGGCTATCGTCAGGATCCTGACGGCGGTGGGGAAACCAAATCATCCTGACGACAGCGATACGCTCGAAACAAATTTGTAGATTACTTTTTTTAAAACCTTAATTTAACAATATATATAAATTTTTATATATATAAATATTTTATATTTTATATATATATATTATATATATATATATATATATAGTTATTAGTTTTTATAGTTATATAAGTAATATATGCATATCACACACACCACACACCACACACACACACACACATGCACACACACACACACAACACACACACACACCAACACACCCCACACCCCACCCCACACACAAAACTTTTGAGCACCTGTCAGGACCCTGAAAGTTTTCAAAAGAATGGATGGTTTGCTATCTGTTTGCAAACTGTGCAATTTTTTTTTTCAGTCCCAACCTCTGCCCACCTCAAGGGCAGTACACCCCGCCGCTCATTCTGACACCCCGTCCACAGCAACAGCCTTGTCGGCCCCACCACAGCCGGCACCAGCAAACCACAGGGAGCAGTCAATGCCAAGTCGTCTAGAGGCAGCCCACCGGAGGAACTTTCACTGCTGCCGGTCACTTCGGGGGTGTTCAGTAGCGCCTGTTCTGATCAAACATATGCAGGACACCACCTACTAAGCCCCCCTTTTGACTACAATAATTGCTTAGTCGCAGAGCCGGCGGAGTGAGCTCTCCCTCCGAGGGCGCCATTACGTCCGTCCAATGGCAGTCCCCATGGACTCGCCCATACCACTGACCCCGACAGAACCAACCAAGGCAACAGACGTGGAAAAGGGCATCGAAACTGAGGTCACCATGAGAGCAGGCATGAAGGACAACAGAATTTGAGACTTTTTTTTAATGCTGATCAATGAGAATGAGGATGATTAAGATGATTTGCGTGAAGACACTTTTCCCTCTCTGGGTTGTTCATATTTCTGTGTGTTTTGACTCAAGAGTCTGTAAAGATGACCTCACACTCAAACCTCCGCACAGAGTTCAGTGTGACCCAGATCATGACACTCCTGGAGTTATGCCTCGCCAACACTATTTCTCCTACAAAGGTGAGTTTTACCAACAGACCCAAGGAGCAGCCATTGGCTCACCATTTCAAACCCATTGTGGCCAAATTGTTCATGGAACAGTTTGAAAAAAGAAGCTCTTTACCCTTCCAGAGCCCACCTTCCCTTGGTACAGATACGTTGAGATACTTTCAGCAGCATATCAGAATCAGAGAAGGACAACTTCACTGAAAAACCTCAACTCCATCAAACCCCCAAAATCCAGTTCACCTGTGAGTCTGAAAAAGACCATCATATCCCATTCCTAGATGTTTAAAGTTCATAACACCCAAAGAGGGAATCATGCAAACTCAGTATACCGCAAACCAAGCCCTACTGACCAATAATCTACACTTTTTAAATCGAACCACCATTACGGCATAAACGTTCAGTTGTCCGAACTCTACATACAGAGCACCTCACCTCTGAACAGAATAAACTGAAAAGGAAGAACACCACGTTAAGGGCAGCTCTGAAAGCTAACGGTTATTCCTTCCTGGATTTTCAACACCCCAAACCGAAACAAAGGCATCCCAAGGAGAAGAAGTCCATCACTATCAGCATGCCCTACGTGAAAAAGGGGTGTCAGAGCGCCTGTCAAGGACTTTCAGCCGACACGGCGTGCAAGTATTACTCAAACCCGTTGAATTCAATACAATCACAGGTTACAAAAGTAAAGGACAGAACAGATCTGGAAAGAAAAGTGGTGTAGTGTATCACATTCAATGTGAGGAGTGCAGTGAGGACTATATTGGAGAAACTGGTCGGCCTTGAAAACAAGGCTAAATGAACACACTACCACAACCTCTTTGCATATTATGAAGATTTGGGCAACAACATCCCCCCATACCAACAAGTTTTCAAGCCACCATAATTGCAGCTGAATCACAGTTCCAAAAGGAAAATGAAAGAAGCTATAGAAATCTGAGAGAGAAACCAAGTTTGAACAGAGACTGTGGCTATGACCTGCCCCCCATTACAAGTCTGTGCTGAACACCCATCACTCAATCAGTGAGGACAACTCAAGGAACACCAATACCCACTACAACTTTCTCGTCAGTCCAGGCTGATGAAGACCAGCAGTAGCTTGCCGAAAATTTACCAAGGTAAAATCTTATCAGACTCTTTAGTCAGAACACACAGAAATATGATTAAGATGATGCTGCTGATTTCCATCTCGGTCTGAGACTACATGACAGGGCTGTACTCTACGCTTACTTTCATAATATATCCTGGCGTCAACCAGGCCCAAGAGATACAGGCACCTGTAGTGTTGGTCAGGAAATTTGACAACACTCTCAGAGACGCTCCATTAAATGGATGAAGCTTGACTGGGGTGGTCCAAGTCTTCCAACTGAGTCCGCAGCAAACTCAACTCTGGGTAGGAAGCCCGGGCGGGGCAGAAAAACCCACATGACTCTGATTTGGGGTTCGACCCACGACCTCCCAGCCGGGAGTCCGCGACGCTGGCAAACTGTGCAAATATTGTCATTTAACATTTAAAATAGTTCGAAAACGTGAAATGCAGTTTGTATATTGCAGTCCAAGTGAAAATTTATTTCCTCTAGTGTTAGTGATGGAAAACGAAACATACCTAAGCTTTTGTGACTGGAGGGAAAATAAATAACAAAAAAAAAGAGAATACAAACACAAGCATACAAACGCAAACTCAGACCTATCTCACTTATATCAGAGAGAGAGAGAGAGAGAAAGAGAGAGAGAGAGAGAGAGAGAGAGAGAGAGAGAGAGAGAGGGGAGGAGAGAGAGAGAGAGAGCATCTTAGTACAAGTTGCATAAAAAATACATGACCTGCTGTCATGAGCCCGGTTTACCTTGTTTTTACTCTGTTATTTAATAGAGAAAGAAACACTAACAGCTCACGACTTTTTATAATAACTGTTGTGATTGTCAATAGGCTCACTCCGCACTTTCGTCACACCCGACAACAACATGTAGCCCCACTTCCCCAAACAGTCGTCTGCTATCACTCCAACATTTATAACAGACTCAAAGGGAAATACAAGTTCCCCAAATTTACTTGTACGAAAACCACTTAAATTTCACATTCATAATTTAACTACGTTTTTGCACACAGGTATCACAAAAAACTTAAATTAGCCAACCCTAAACATTACTTTCATTTCTAAAATAGCTGACCCCCCTAACGAACTACTTCCCCTGACTGTAACTAAAACTCACCTACCTCTGACCTAACCAAATTAAATAACTTCCCAAGTCCCAACTAACAATTAACTCACACGCCTACGCTCTCCCAATTACTCGAACATTCTTACGACAACATTCTTAGACTCATGCTCCCTCGCCTTTAATTATTCCGACATTCAATTCGTTACAAACACCACACGCAACTACAAAGTCCAGCCTCGCCAAGCTTCTCCATGACATTACAATTCACTCAGCCAGTGGGGTGCAACAGCGGCCGCCCAGCTATCAAACATGATGCCTGCACAAGCCGGAATAAATATATTAGAACCTAAACAAACTCTTGTTCCTATTTCGAACCATCTTAAATCTCTAAGTCGAAATGAACTACAACTGAAACCTAAAATCCGAACTATACTCACCAAGCAGCCCACACCTTCATGCATTCAGAAAAGGGCCGAACACGGGGCGGACACTGCCTTATATTCCTACGCATTGCCTCGGCTTCACCAAGGCCATACTTGTTCATGGAACAGTTTGAAAAAGAAGCTCTTGACCCTTCCCAGAGCCCACCTTCCCTTTGGTACAGATACGTTGATGATACTTTCAGCAGCATATCAGAATCAGAGAAGGACAACTTCACTGAACACCTCAACTCCATCAACCCCAACATCCAGTTCACCTGTGAGTCTGAACAAGACCATCATATCCCATTCCTAGATGTTAAAGTTCATAACACCAACGAGGGAATCATGCAAACATCAGTATACCGCAAACCAAGCCATACTGACCAATATCTACACTTTAACTCGAACCATCCATTACGGCATAAACGTTCAGTTGTCCGAACTCTACTATACAGAGCACCTCACCTCTGAACAGAATAAACTGAAGGAAGAACACCACGTTAAGACAGCTCTGAAAGCTAACGGTTATCCTTCCTGGATTTTCAACACCCCCAAACCGAAACAAAGGCATCCCAAGGAGAAGAAGTCCATCACTATCAGCATGCCCTACGTGAAAGGGATGTCAGAGCGCCTGTCAAGGACTTTCAGCCGACACGGCGTGCAAGTATTACTCAAACCAGTGAATTCAATACAATCACAGGTTACAAAAGTAAAGGACAGAACAGATCTGGAAAAGAAAAGTGGTGTAGTGTATCACATTCAATGTGAGGAGTGCAGTGAGGACTATATTGGAGAAACTGGTCGGCCTTTGAAAACAAGGCTAAATGAACACACTACCACAACCTCTTCTGCATATTATGACGATTTGACAACAACATCCCACCATACCAACAAGTTTCAAGCCACCATAATTGCAGCTGAATCACAGTTCACAAAAAGGAAAGTGAAAGAAGCTATAGAAATCTGAGAGAGAAAACCAAGTTTGAACAGAGACTGTGGCTATGACCTGCCCCCCATTTACAAGTCTGTGCTGAACACCCATCACTCAATCAGTGAGGACAACTCAAGGAACACCAATACCCACTACAACTACTCGTCAGTCCAGGCTGATGAAGACCAGCAGTAGCTTGCCGAAAATTTACCAAGGTAAAATCTTTATCAGACTCTTGAGTCAGAACACACAGAAATATGATTAAGATGATGCTGCTGATTTCCATCTCGGTCTGAGACTACATGACAGGGCTGTACTCTACGCTTACTTTCATAATATATCCTGGCGTCAACCAGGCCCAAGAGATACAGGCACCTGTAGTGTTGGTCAGGAAATTTGAGCAACACTCTCAGAGACGCATCCATTAAGTGGATGAAGCTTGACTGTGTGGTCCAAGTCTTCCCAACTGAGTCCGCAGCAAACTCAACTCTGGGTAGGAGCCGGTCGGGGCAGAAAAACCCACATGACTCTGATGGGATTCGAACCCACGACCTCCCAGCCGGGAGTCCGCGACGCTGGCAAACTGTGCAAATATTGTCATTTAACATGAAAATAGTTCGAAATACGTGAAATGCAGTTTGTATATTGCAGTCCAAAGTGAAAATTTATTTCCTCTAGTGTTAGTGATGGAAAAGCGAAACATACCTAAGCTTTTGTGACTGGAGAAAATAAATAACAAAAAAAAGAGAATACAAACACAAGCATACAAACGCAAACTCAGACCTATCTCACTTATATCAGAGAGAGAGAGAGAAAGAGAGAGAGAGAGAGAGAGAGAGAGAGAGAGAGAGAGAGAGCATCTTAGTACAAGTTGCATAAAAAAATACATGACCATGCAGTCATGAGCCGGTTTACCTTGTTTTTACTCTGTTATTTAATAGAGAACGAAACACTAACAGCTCACGACTTTTTATAATAACTGTGTGATTGTCAATAGGCTCACTCTCGCACTTTCGTCACACCCGACAACAACATGTAGCTCACTTCCTCCAAACAGTCGTCTGCTATCACTCCAACATTTATAACAGACTCAAAGAAATACAAGTTCCAACTTTACTTGTACGAAAACCACTTAAATTTCACATTCATAATTTAACATACGTTTTTGCACACAGGTATTCACAAATAAACTTAAATTAGCCAATCCTAAACATTACTTCATTTCTAAACTAGCTGACCCCCCTAACGAACTACTTCCCTGACTGTAACTAAAACTCACCTAACCTCTGACCTAACCAAATTAAATAACTTCCCAAGTTCCCAACTAACAAGTTAACTCACACGCCTACGCTCTCCCAATTACTCGAACATTCTTACGACAACATCTAGATCATGCTCCCATCCATTCACATCATAACCTCTACTCTGCACAATT
>JAFLJL010001866.1:62500-73256 GCA_018398815.1 Conus ventricosus | reverse complement strand
CCCAAAGCGACGAAGCCTAGGAGCAGGCAATACAAATATATCTGCCTCCAAAGGGATCACGGGGTCCCTCAGGCCCCAGGAAGGGTTGTTTCTTTTATTTAAAATATTTCCCCCATTTTCGTCATCTTATTTTATTTTTTTCTTTTCTAAAATTTCAAATCTTTGCAAAGTCATTTTATAATGACAGAAGAATTGTTAGCTGCACTTGTTTTCCCCCCCCCATACTTAATTGTTCAGCCGCAATTGTTTGGTCAATCAGTGGGAGATTGCATCTCTTGGGGAATCCAAGTAAAGGTTGTCCTGCACAATTCTTAGCCACTGACATTGTTTGAGTTATAGAACAGCAGAGCTGACCACTCAACTGTTCCATATCTTTTGATCTCCCTTGTATCCTTGAATGGATCCTCAGGCATAGGCTCAAAGATTGTCTCCTACATTTTATACTGTTTGTATAATGCTTTAATTTTTTTTAGCACTTTTTTCCTCTCCACACTTTCGTTTTTTTTCCTTTTTTTAACTATCCTTCACTGGCTGCTTGGGGTGCTGTTGGATTCTTTTTTTACCCTTGGGTGGTGAAACACCACAGAATTAAAAACTGTGGTGTGTCTCTATTTGACACCAGGAGCGCAGACACAATAGCCGTGTCCCCCTGATGAGTCCGATCCAGCGGACGAAAGGCCTAGGAGAAAGGCAATAAAAATAGATCGCCTCCAGAAGGGATCACGATGGTTCCCTCAGGCAGCCAGTAAAGGGGTGTTCATATTATAATATTTTTTCCCCCATTTTCGTCATGTTATTTCTTTTACTTTTCTAACTTTTCAAATCTTTGCAAGTCATTATTATAATGACAGAAGAATTTTTTAGCCTGCATTCGTTTTCCCCCCCACTACTTAATTGGTTCAGCATCATAAATTTTTAATATATATATATATATTATAATATATATATATATTTTATATTATATATATAATAGTTAAAACAAGTAAAAAGAGGAATCTTAAACTATCTACAAATTGTTTCTAGCGGCTTGGCTAAACGTCAGGATCCTGACGATAGCCAAGCCGCTAGAAACAAATTTGTAGATAGTTTTAAGATTTCTCTTTTTTTCTTGTTTTAACTAATGTTGCTCCACAAGGGGTTGGCACTTATAATAATTGTTTTAGCATTTTAAATTATACTGATCCTATACATATATATATATTTTAATATATATATATATATATATATATATATTATAAGAAAAAGAAACAAAACCCCAAGGTGCTGGGAGGACCCAGAGAAGCACTGTCTTCGCCTGCCTTTAGAGCAGTCCCCGTACCACCCTTGGAGGCCTTGCGCTGTGTTGACGATGGGTACAGGCACGCACAGGACACTTTCCCTTAAGATATCAAGGGAAAATAACCTGCTCCGAAAAAGAGGTAAAATTAGACTACAGGATGCAGCCCATAACAGCCTCAAAATAGCATCCCCCATGGGTGTACCCCAGGGATTTCATTTACTGCAGAGCCCACCGGCGAAAAACTCCACCCCCAGCTGCCGAGCACATGACACCCCCACAGACCCAACCACCCGAGCCCACGGACAGAAAGGGAAGACAGTGCCACTCCAGACACAGCCAAGCTTTCGCCATACGGTCTTATGTGCCCTCAAGAGAGAATCCAAAGTTGTAGTCTTTCCCACTGTCCAACAGGACTTTCCCTGTGGTCAGTGGGTCTTTTCCCCTCACCGTCACTGGACCTTTCTCCAGGGTCAGCCTAGTTAAGGCAATATATATATATATTGAATTATAAACAAAGCTTGCTCTTATGTCTTAGATTGAAGAAATAGGGGGAGATAAGCATTCATATCTGCAGTGGTAGATGATTCTGCCTAACTAACAGTATGTGCTTGAGTGAGTGAATGGGGAAAAAATGCTTCTCACAATGAACCTTCAGCAAGCTTATAGCTCCAAGGGGGAGACAACCCTCCAATAGGAGGGAAACTCACTAACATATAACTCCTGGTCATATAACGATATTTCGAAACTTGGTGGTTTCTCCTCAGTGACCGCGAAAGTGGTAATTCGACTCCTCTGCCTTTTCAGTTTCAAGAAGAATGCAATCCCAGAAAAGGCTGGTGTGCAATACCGTACTATGTTGTGTTGAGTTTTCAAAAAACCAACCCAAAGGTGCAACCTAAGAAGCAAAAGAAAATGATGAAAGAGCAAAACATTCACTCACTCAAGCACATACTGTTAGTTAGGCAGAATCATCTACCACTGCAGATATGAATGCTTATCTCCCCCTATTTCTTCAATCTAAGACATAAGAGCAAGCTGTGTTTATAATTCAATATTTCTTGCAGTCATTGCAACACCAAGCTGCTCTGTAAGTTGCTGGAACGGTGCTCGGTACTTATCCTGGAATTTATTAGTTTGTTGTATATATATATATATATATATTATATATATAATATATATATATATATAAGAGAGAGAGAGAGAGAGAGAGAGAGAGAGAGAGAGAGAGAGAGTTATATATATATATAATATATATATATATTATATATAGTTATATAAGTAATTATGCATATCACACACACACACACACACCACACACACACACACACACACACACCACACACACACACACACACACACACACACTACATACATCACACACACACACACACACACACACACACACCACACACACACACACACACACACAACACACACACCACAACACACACACACACACTTTTGAGCACCTGTCAGGACCCTGAAAATTTTCAAAAGAATGGATGGTTTGCTATCTGTTTGCAAACTGTGCAATTTTTTTTTCAGTCCCAACCTCTGCACCACCTCATGGGCAGTGCACCCACGCCGCTCATTCCGACACCCGTCCACAGCCACAGCCTGGTCGGCCCCGCCACAGCCCGGCACCAGCAATCCACAGGGAGCAGTCAATGTCAAAGTCGTCTAGAGGCAGCCCACCATAGGAGACACTGCACTGCTGCCGAGTCACTTCGGTGGTGTTCAGTGGGGCCTGTTCTGATCTAACATATGCAGGACACCACCTACTAAGCCCCCTTCTGACGACAACAATTGCTTAGGTCGCAGAGCCGGCGTGAGTGAGCTCTAGCTCCGGAGGCGCCATTACGTCCGTCCAACGGCAGTCCCCATGGACTCGCCGATATAGTCCAGTAAGATTCATCAAAATATACCCCCTGTGTAAACAAATTGCTTTAAAATTTCTTTTGCCTGTTTTGACTTCTATATTGATCCCTTAGTTATGCTATATAAAGTCTAACCAAAATTGGGGCATGCAAAGTATTTTTTTTTCAGCTATTTAAAATTGAGAGTGTACTGTAGAACTGCCTAGTTCTGAAACTGATAGTGTTTCCATATCCGCTTTTTTTCTTCGGTTTCTCCTTTTTTTATTTTTGCTACGAATCAGCCTCAAACTATTCTTAAAATGCTAAGAGAACATTTCTGTGTAATATGAGTATAATTGGCTAATGTATTAGAGGTACGCAATTAAAAATTGGAAAAATATTACATTCCTGTACCTGTTAGCTTTCCATGCCGTGTTATTATACAGCTTCTAATACAAGAAAATACATAAAATGTAATTGAAATGTACTGTCTTTTCACATTTGAGAGACTCATTACCACAGAAGAAATATCATTGGGTGGGGGGGTGGGGTGGGGGGGTGGGGGGATGCAATTCATACATGTATAAAACAATTGTCATTTTAACACAAAACCGTCAACGAAAAAATGATATGTGCTTTTCGCCCCTGTATGCAGAACTGTTTTTCTCTTTGCTGTCTTGCTGATTCATTCTTGCCTTTTCAACCACTTTGTTAGGGTCTGCATAGCCATCCTCTGACAAGACTATAAAATCATATGAGAAATGACTTCCAGCAGATGTGTCTGGAAAAAAATCTTCATCACCACACTCTGCGTGTTGTCAGTACTGAATGTCATTACCTTTGCTACATATGAATGGTTATAGTGAAAACTTTGCATAAAAACCCAGCCACTAAAACGGTGCATAAAAACATTGTCAATTGAAACGATCAGGTCAAATGTACTTTACGTTACCACATATCTTCATCGTCTGATGAATCATCACCCCCCGACATATATGATCTTGCTCACAACGTTGGAACAACTTTCTCCTCTACACTCCCCACATCCAGATGTGCACACAAGTCCGTGTTTCCTGCATGAACACCTTGCTGTCCGGCACTCTGTCTTGCAGTTGCAATGGATGACATGGAGCAATTCATCAGGAGCAGCAGCAATGTCCGTGAGGACGGGAACCATCATACCATGTATGATTTCCCATCCCCAGTCACTTGGATTCAAATGACATCGTTCTTGTTTCAAGTTCATCCATTCCTGCACCTGAAAATAAGTTCTCATTGAATGGAACTTGGCAGCAGCTGAAGTAGGTGGGAGTTTGCAGGGCTGAAAGGATGAACTGCAAGTGGAGACTTCTGCATATATTTGACGTACCGAAGACTGTTCAACGAATCATTCTGCTTGCCCCCATACAAGTCAACGAAAGCTTTTTTTCGCCTGCACAGTAACATTTGGTTTTGCATCTCCATATGGAGTAGCCGTAAACACAAGCGCTTGTTGTCGGAAAAATGCCGATTCCATCACTTTCTTGAGAGGCAGGGATTTTTCGATCGAATAGATACTGCTGATTGTATAACAGCCTCCAAAAGCGTGTGCAAACAGGATCTGCCTGCATATTTCAGTGCCAAGCACATTCTTGGTGGCACTAAATGTTCCAATTTTTGCTGTTGACTTCGCAGTGGAAGATCTCGCTGAAGTGAAGAACGCAGAACAGAGATCTGGAGTGAAATGAAACAGTAGGAGAATTAGCAAATCAGTGTCTTCACCAATGACGACAACGTCTCCGTTTCTGGCCTTGTCCAGTGCTGTCTGCACGATAAGACAGTCTGCATCTGCAGTTGCATGCATTGTGGTCACTCCATGCTGAGACATGCAACAACTCATGAGATTGATGAACCGTGTGTTGTTATTGGGATTTGCAAGGAACCGATCTTTAAGCTCACAGAGCAGCATGTCGCCATCAAAAGAAATGTCACATGCTACACTGCTTCTACTTGCTCTTCCAAAATGGGCAACGTCCTTTGTGGATGGTCCATTGACGTACCCATCGAAAACCACAGTCCCACTGCCAAACGTCCTTATAACAAAATCTGTGTAATTCTGGCGAGCTGTTTGTAGGTGGAACCACGAGACCATGTCAGAAGATGCAGAAGAAAACCCCCGTGAATCACATAGCAGACGTTTTTTGGGGGGTTTAGCATTGACCTGCTTTGTTGTTGTCCAGATGTAATTTGAGAGTGAAGCTTTGTTTGCTTGTCTAGGAAGAGCATCTGAATCAAAAAGAGCAGTTGGAACGCTGCTCATCTCAAAAGCAAATGCTTCTTCAAGGAGATCCGGTGAGTTTTCGACAACTTTCACCAGTCTTGGAACAGCAGCATGGAGTCAACATGGGTTATGTCTTCGGTCACTTTGGATGACTTGCGTTTCATGATCATTGTGACAGCTTGATCTTTCTTTTTGAAAATAACTTCTGAAACGTTCTTCCCAACCAGCTGCTCAAAATCTCATTTCCAATGTTTTCTGCTTGGTCAACATTGACAGTGATATCAGCTTCTCGTCCACTACAAATAGATCTCAGGGCAGCATCTCCAGAGAAAGGATTTCTGTCACGTAAGTATTTCAAGATGATATGTATGTCCTTCAGGTCGCGTTCCTGCCTTGCTTTGCCCACATCTTTGTGCTGCGCATGTTGTTCACTGGATGAGAATGAAACACGTGTGACAGACTGCATTGCCTCATGGATTTCTCCACATGCAGGCATACACAACAGCCACACGAGTCTTTCTTCCTCCCCCAATTCCCGTGCCACGCGTCAGACCACCATTGCTTTTTCAAAGAGCGCATGAGAATTTGCTCAATGGCAAGGTCAGTTGAAATTCCACCCCAGAAACGATCACTTCTTCTCACGACGTGATGGCCTTTGCTGAAGAATTCATAGACAGCTGGAAAGACTCTTGTGGAGATCAAGCATTTTTCTGTAGGTACAAGCCAGCCAGACTTTATGTAATTGTTATGTCCTGCAGCAGCAAGGAAAGGCAACATGTCATGTATAGATTGCAAATGGAGCCTGGAATTGCCAGTTCTTTCTGCTTTCATTGATTTTCGCATGATGTCTATCATTTTCATGTACTGCAACCACATAGCCGCTGTTTTTTTTGTTGGCTAATGTTCCTTATGTTGTTCTAGCTTGTCAGATATCACAGCAAAGGACTTCATGATTAGCAGCTTCTCCAGCAGACATGCAACCCTTCAGCAGATTGTCCAGAATGTTCTGCGCGGTGTTCAAAGTATCATCACCAAGGTCTTCATCTAAAAGCTCACAAAGTTCACCATTCTGGAGTGGTAGTCCTAAAACGTCAGTGAGAGATGCATGTGTTGACACAGACTCTTCTGATTCCTCCTTTTTGGCCTCTTCTTCATCAGGATGAAACAAAATTTGAGGTAGTTGAAAAGCATCCGCCGTCAACATGAACACCTTTGGAATCTGTAGTCCCCGAACGGAAGTTGGTGTACAGATATTGTGATAGACTGTATCACTAGCGAAACAGTCCTGTACAAACTCAATTTTTGCTCTGACTTTTTGTGCCCAAGGATCACCTCTGTTTTCACATTTACACATGACTGTTTGCTGAAACTGCATAGTCCTGACAGGCACAAGCGTGCTCGCCTCCCTTTACTCAAACGTTTCTCGCCTTTGTCACAGAACAAACAAAGAGGTAGCGAATCCAATTCATCACTAGTCCCGGTAGTCCTTGACTGTCGTCGTTTCCGAAGAGAAGGTCCATTCTTCTTTTCCTTCAGCTTTGCTTGTATAACTTTCTTGTTTATGTACGAGCCTCGACAACTTCTGTGCACTAAGTCGCCTGCTTCAGCGTGTATGGTATCTTGCAGATCCTTACTTACATTGTTTATGGTATTGCTGCCTTTGTTTTCCCAGCGTCACCTTCTCTGCTGAAGTCTCTTCAATTCTTTGATGGCAGATTATACACGCATGAGGTGGGAACACCTGAGAGCAAACCGGCATAAACATCACGTTTTAATATTTGTAAGATACAGCTACAACTGATGAAGAATATGCAATACAGTGTGTTAAGCTAAAACAGAAAATTCGGAATCGTAACACTAAGTAATGGCAATAACACAGTGTAACATCAACTGTTAAATTACACAACGTTAACTAATCAAGCACTTTACAAAAACATGCTTTCACATGACTTTTTTGTTTTTTAATACAAGTCTAATACCGGCACCAGAACAACATTTATAGTAAGGAATAACTAGTCATATAAAAGAATAAAGAATAAATACAATATTTACAAAAAAAACGACATCAAATTATTCCATTTTCCTGGCCTTTCGCGAAGCTACACGCACAACAAACCATGTTTACAGCTGACCAAATTTCACGAGGAACGGATGATGCAGCGGCTGAATGTGCAGCGGCAACTTACCGCCAGCCGCTGACTGTGGAATTTTGTGTTGGTCTTCGCTCTCTGTCGCTGTCAATTATTCTTTTTCACCGATGTTGGTGAGAATTTCTTATTTCTCATCTCATCATCGAATATTGACAAGAAACATGACCTAGAAAACCTGTACTGGTAATGATTTGATTTGTAATCGACCTCATGAATATTAATGAGTTTTCCTTTTCGATGCGTTTATACCGGCGAACTGACAGAATAAGCGATGTGGACAGGGGTCAAGGCTTGCTATTAATATCAAGCACTATTAACAAACATAACAAACACACAAATAACTGGCAATAGAAAAAAAAAATGTATTCTAAAAAGATTCTTACCTCACTAAAATGTTCAGATGTGCTGGGGAAAGAAGGTTCGCCCCTCAGCAGCAGCAGCCGACAAACGTGCTTGATGAACGGTGAGCACTGGGGCGCGCGTGAAAAAATGTTTTCTCAGTTTTTGTTGACTTTCAAATGCATTTTTTTGCTACAAGGCATGGTGATATTTTGGTAGACTTTGTCGTGTGTGTGTGTTTGGTTGCCTCAAATGTCAGTTGCGATCGGAATAAATTTAAAGCAATTAGTTACACACGATTTAAAATCTTACTGGACTAATACCACTGACCCCGACGGAACCAAACCAAGGCAACAGACGTGGAGAGGACATCGAAACCGAGGTCACCATGAGAGCAGGCATGAAGGACAACAGCATTTGAGACATTTTTTAATGCTGATCAATGAGAATGAGGATGATTAAGATGATTTTGTGCGAAGACACTTTCCGACTCTGGGTTGTTCATATTTCTGTGTGTTCTGACTCAAGAGTCTGATAAAGATGACCTCACACTCAGCCTCTGCACAGAGTTCATGTGACCCAGATCATGACACTCCTGGAGTTATGCCTCACCAACACCTATTTCTCCTACAAAGGTGAGTCTAACCAACAGACCCAAGGAGCAGCCATTGGCTCACCAGTTTCACCTATTGTGGCCAACTTGTTCATGGAACAGTTTAAAAAAGAAGCTCTTGAAACCCTTCCAGAGCCCACCTTCCCTTTGGTACAGATACGTTGATGATACTTTCAGCAGCATAGCAGAATCAGAGGAGGACAACTTCACTTAACACCTCAACTCCATCAACCCCAACATCCAGTTCACCTGTGAGTCTGAACAAGACCATCATATCCCATTCCTAGATGTCAAAAGTTCATAACACCAACGAGGGAATCATGCAAACATCGGTATACCGCAAACCAAGCCATACTGACCAATATCTACACTTTAACTCGAACCATCCATTACAGCATAAACGTTCAGTTGTCCGAACTCTACTATACAGAGCACCTCACCTCTGAACAGAATAAACTGAAGGAAGACGCCACGTTAAGACAGCTCTGAAAGCTAACGGTTATCCTTCCTGGATTTTCAACACCCCCAAACCGAAACAAAGGCATCCCAAGGAGAAGAAGTCCATCACTATCAGCATGCCCTACGTGAAAGGGATGTCAGAGCGCCTGTCAAGGACTTTCAGCCAACACGGCGTGCAAGTATTACACAAACCAGTGAATTCAATACAATCACAGGTTACAAAAGTAAAGGACAGAACAGATCTGGAAAAAAAGTGGTGTAGTGTATCACATTCAATGTGAGGAGTGCAGTGAGGACTATATTGGAGAAACTGGTCGGCCTTTGAAAACAAGGCTAAATGAACACACTACCACATCCTCTTCTGCATATTATGAAGATTTGACAACAACATCCCACCATACCAACAAGTTTCAAGCCACCATAATTGCAGCTGAATCACAGTTCACAAAAAGGAAAGTGAAAGAAGCTATAGAAATCAGAGAGAGAAAACCAAGTTTGAACAGAGACTGTGGCTATGACCTGCCCCCCCCCCCCCCCCCATTTACAAGTCTGTGCTGAACACCATCACTCAATCAGTGAGGACAACTCAGGGAACACCAACACCCACTACAACTACCAGTCAGTCCAGGCTGATGAAGACCAGCAGTAGCTGGCCGAAAATTTACCAAGGTAAAATCTTTATCAGACTCTTGAGTCAGAACACACAGGAATATGATTAAGATGATGCTGCGATTTCCATCTCGGTCTGAGACTACATGACAGGGCTGTACTCTATGCTTACTTTCATAATATATCCTGGCGTCAACCAGGCCCAAGAGATACAGGCACCTGTAGTGTTGGTCAAGAAATTTGAGCAACACTCTCAGAGACGCATCCATTAAGTGGATGAAGCTCGACTGTGTGGTCCAAGTCTTCCCAACTGAGTCCGCAGCAAACTCAACTCTGGGTAGGAGCCGGTCGGGGCAGAAAAACCCTCATGACTCTGATGGGATTCGAACCCACGACCTCTCAGCCGGGAGTCCGCGAAGCTGGCAAAGTGTGCAAATATTGTAAATATGAAAATAGTTCGAAATACGTGAAATGCAGTTTGTATATTGCAGTCCAAAGTGAAAATTTCTTTCCTCTAGCGTTAGTGATGGAAAAGCGAAACATACCTAAGCTTTTGTGACTGGAGAAAATAAATAACAAAAAAAAGAGAATACAAACACAAGCATACAAACGCAAACTCAGAACTATCTCACTTATATCAAGAGAGAGAGAGAGAGAGAGAGAGAGAGAGAGAGAGAGAGAGAGAGAGAGAGAGAGAGAGAGAGAGAGAGAGAGAGAGCATCTTAGTACAAGTTGCATAAGAAAAATACATGACCATGCAATCAATAAGAATGACTGTGTTTCACTCAGTTAAGGAGATTATCATATGAGCAAGTAGTACCATAAAAAACAGTTTTTTTTTGTTTCTTTTTTATTATTCTTACTATAATTTTCACTCCCTCTTTTTTCAGTTACAAGAATAGCTTTGTATGGGCAGATGGGACAGTCGCCCACGTTCTGAACGTAGCTTGGAATGATAATGGTGTGCCTATCATTTCGGAATGTTGTGGATTTGGAAGACTTATGCTTACTTAAGTCTCCATTCGGGTTTATTGGACACGACAGTTTTACTTTGGGACTGCGATCACATGCAAATTTATTTTGAAATTTCTTGTGCAAGTAAACACTCAGCCAACAAGACGTGAGAGTAAATTGTTTCCACTGAAAACAAGTGCTACTTTTTTCAGTTACATTTCTTTACGGTCCATTGAA
>JAFLJL010001866.1:50000-57500 GCA_018398815.1 Conus ventricosus | reverse complement strand
CTTTGTTTTCCATGTCTTGCTGTCTATCAAGTTGAAGGAATATTTTTAACTAAAAAGACTTAAGTGCAAATGCATAGTTTTATCTCTAGAAACACACTCCATTTATCTCGAAGGAAGTTTAATAAAACTTCTTAATTCGAGTTGAGGATTTTTGTCAGTATGTTGAAAGTGACCCATGCCATAAGAGAACCTGCTAGAGGTAATTATTTTGGGATAAAGACTGATAGCTCCCAGGATTGGCCAGCAATAGGGGGGAATAGTGCGTGCTAGAATTCAGCAATCCAAGTTGAGTACTTCTAGCAGCCACAGTGCAACCGCCCTATACACTTACGGGGTGGGCTACATCTCAGTAACAGTTGTTACTAACTTCTAGCAGTACAAACATGGACAGAACAGTGGGTCAAAATGCTGCTGAAATTGCTTATTTCAGTTGGTACTACACATTACATAAAAAATGAATGTAGGCATTGTTTTATCCTTTACATATTTACATCACCTTTACACCATATGTTTACGTTGAACATAGTGAATTTGCAAAGCATTCCGCTCATAAGGAAACATAAATATAGCTGCTTAAACGTTCTCTTTGTGTTTTCTTCAAAAGTGCAAAATTCAAGTTACGAAGTTCTAGCAGTCAGCCCTCGATTTGAATCTAGAAGCAAAACAGGTGACTTTGCATATTAGTACGCATTATATTTGTCCACAAGAAAAGGGAAAAGTATTTGCATTGATGTGAATTGATGTGAATACTACAGGACAGTGTTTTGTTTAGATTCGATAAATTGTGTGACGATTTAGTGTAAATTTATTGCACAGAGTGTATCAATGTGATGTGACTCGCTATAATGGATTACATTACAATGGAATTATACATCGTGTTCAGTAATGTTTAACATCCACATTGTTACTGTGCGGCACACGACTGCGCAGTGGTGTTATGGGCAAGTGGACTGTATCAATGAAAGAGATGCAAAGAGTTGCTCTTACTCTCTGACCACAATTACAGAGAATACAGAGGATCCCCAACCAAACTTCATTGGTCATGAACTTTCGTGCGGAAATGGCATCACCCATATCTCTCCTCTCGCTATAAGGTCATGCATGAACAGTCACCAGTCTTACAGGTGTGTCAGAGCCCCACAATCCGTGGCACATGGCGGTTCTGCATGCTACATTGTACAGGTGTATTCTTTTATGATTGTAGACCACGAGGATCGGGTGGCCTGTAAAAGCTATCCTCTGCCCTTTCCATCTATACGATGTTTCAATTCCCAGGCTATGTGTTCACCCAAACCAGGTGTGGTGCTGGAAATGAAACATGTCCTATGTCGGTCGATTGCGCTGCTTTGTGCTACAGGTCCTGAAAATTGTATGTTGCTATGGTCTGTGCTTTTCACCTGTCTCGATATATCCCTGCTCTATACTATCCGGAATCAGGTACTGAATGCAAAGGGATAGGGACTAGTAGGTCTACCATTCTCTTCCAATAAATGCTGAGGTCTATCTCAAGTCTCGCTAATGTATAACTGAAAAAGCTTTCTATTATGTCATTACCTAACTTGATAACCTTGATTCTTAGTATAATAGGTTTAAATTTGTCAGTTGGAACATTTGCAGAGTACTCATAAAAACCTTGAATACATTACTTCTATACAAATATCCTTTAAACAAATTTTTCTCTACAGTGAATGAATGGGATCTGTTCCTGTGCTAAACAATCTGGATCTGTCGAAGACGCACTTTTCAACACTGGATCCAATATACTGTCAGTCTGTTTCCTAAGTCACTCACCTTCTGAATCGTCAGAATAGTGTCTAATGCTTTGTAGATGGGCTACGATATTCAGCAATGCATAAAACCTCCAAGTGTTGGACTTGAACAGGTGTCCGTGTCAAGCGTTCGTACCAACGTCTCAGAAATCTTTGAGCACCCTGCACACTCTTTATGTGATAAACTATAAAATATGTTGGTGCGGCAATGCTTTCGTCTTTTAAACTTCCGAAAAACTGTCATGCACCGAGACAAACCTGATCTTTGTGCACAGGAGTTGTTGAAATCTAATTTCTAAGATTGTTTGGCTGTTTTCTAGCAGCATGGCATTGGTAGGTAATGGACGTGTGTTTTGTGTTCCGACTTACTCATCTCTGCAAAGCTAGCTCATCAGGCTTCTAACGTACTTTGTACTCATCACCTGTGCCGAGCTTGATTTTATGATGGGTATTTATCTGGGTGCTGGGGTAATTGCAGAACTAGGGCTGTATAAAGGTATTTTTTATATTTGGAGGATATGAAATTGGAGAATAGTATTATCAGGTAAGTGGCCGGTATGTTTGTTGTCCTTAGTATCTTGACGAAGTTTCTTATCTGTCATCTGTTAATCCATTAGATCATCATGATTTCTATGTTGTTCGATTTTCCATTGCGTTTTTTTACTTTAGGGATGGGATTTGCCCAGCTAACTTCTTGCCTATACTGGAGTGTAAAGTGTTTCTCTTCTTGCTGTTATTCACTGTGCTACTTTGCTCAATGGCGAGTTCTATGTCAGACTGGAATCTGACCAATACCGTTACCTGTCATTAGCAAATGTTTGGGGGCATTATGATTATTCTTTGGAATTATGATTGTCTTAAAATTTCATGTTTTTCAAGATCGTTTGCTATCGGCCAAGGCAATCTTCTATTGGTCTACTACGATCTAACACCCTTAAAAGGAGCACAGAGTAGTCTCAGCGATGCTAGGATGCCAGCATAGCCGACGATCTGTTCACTGTGTCATATCAGATTTTCTCGCTGAGTTCCCATTGGTTTACTTGGATTTTCTCGCTCACTGAGAGTGTCTGTTCAGGGGAGCTTAACGTTGTGATGGCCAATCATTGTGCTAGACATTTAACTCGACATCAATCACGTTTATTACGCGATAATAGGTTCTGGAAAAACGACAGAAAGAAGAAGAAAGTAAGGCTTGATAAAACTGGTGGTATCTCGTAAAGCATTGATTAGACATGTCAAATGTTTTGTATAGTTTGACTTGATCGTATTTCCGTTTACTAAACATGTGTATGGTTGAGCTTGAAAAAAAGACAATAGAAAGCTCTTAGTTTTGTTGCTTGCTTGTTTGCTTTTTGCGTGTTTTGTGGTGATTCTGTTTGTTTTGAGTAATTTGTTTACGAGTTGTGGGAGGTAAATACTGCTGCATGTGGGAACATGATAAAAAGAGGGGGAATCACTTTGCTCGATGTGATTGTTGAATCTTACAGATATAGAGATATCAAATGGCACTTCGTTTATTCCTGCAATGCTACTGTTCATTTTTATGTTTCAAATTGATTATTTTGCTGTTGAAACGCTTACCTAGAAGCATTGATAGGCATAGCATTCTGTAAGGGTTGAGGATCTATGAAGGGAAGTCTTCATAGCTATTTTTTAGGAAGCAGTAAGTATATTTCCCCCTTCCCAGCCCTCATGAATTTTTGAATTGTGTTGCAAAACGTGATAATCTAGGTGGGTATTGGCTCAAAAATATATACCACGTCCCAAAAAGCAATTCCAATGGCTCCTAGCAACTAGTCCCTAAACGCAAATGTTTATCTTTTGACCTTCCATGTTTTTTAGTCCAGATAGGAGATGTTATATTCTTCCCAATACCACCCACATGCCTAATAGAAAACTGTCGGGGGTGGTTGTAAATAGTGAGCACGAAAATGTTAATTGAAACCGTGACAAGTTAGGGCTGACTAAGGATTCGATGATATATCAATAAAAGATTCCACTTTAGCGCACGCTCACTAAAGTTGATAGATCACCACACGCTTAAAACATTCCAGCTCGGGGGGGAGGGGGTAAGCTGATTTCCATGGGCGGTAAAAAGTAATTTTTTGCTCTCTGCATAGACCGAAACTGTGTGGGCTTTGTATTATACTAAATTTGCTTCCAGGGTTCACAAATTAGAACTCCTGTATTTGGCGATATATTTTAAACTCTCTCCTCACTTGCTCTAGATAACAGAAAAAAACAAATCAGACGTTGGAGATTTGGTGTTCTCGTGAAAAACCCTGTATGGACCTAGGATATAAACTTACTATGGCAATTAGAGTCCTGATTTCAGAAGCTTTAATGTTTTCAGAATATGGCTGTTTGACGGCTTCTTCTTTTCACCCAAGGGCAAACCCTTTGCATTCACTTGTAAAGAACTGCACAAATGGAAACGTGAAAAGAAAACAGCCTATAGAAACAACTAAAGTGAAGCAGACCATTTTTTGATGCAAACACATTTATTCAACTTTGTGAGTTTCACGTTTCAGTTTCATCATGGAGGATCACTGCGTGCGGACTAGTCCTTATACGCTACGCCACAATCCGTACGTTTTGAGACCATCACTACGTTATGAGGCTGAAGGGATAATGAACATAGTCCATCAACGATGAGGACATTAATTGAAGAAGAGGGTTCGTGTCTATCGGAACTAGCGGCATGTCTGACTACGCATTAGCCAACACGCATGGTACTAGATTAATGAGTGTTTACCTACCCAATGTGTGTGTGTGTGTGTGTGTTCATGTGTGTGTGTGTGTGTGTGTGTGTGGGTTTGTTAATGTGTGTGTGTTGTGTGTGTGTGGTGTGTGGGTGTGTGTGTAGTGTGCTAGTGGATGTGACACGTGTTTGTCATGATGTATGTGGGACATGGGCCATGTGTTTGCGTTAGGAGCATGTGTGTGTTGTTGGGGGGGTGTGGGTGTGTGTGTGTGTGTGTGTGTGGGGTGTGCTGCTGTGTGTGTTGTGTGTGTGGTGTGAGTGTGACGTGTAGTGTCGGGTGTGTGTGTGTGTGTGTGGCTGTTGTGTGTGTGAGTGTGGAGGAGAGTCGTGTGTGGGTGTGTGTGTGTGTGTGGGGGTGTGTGGGTGATGTGTGTGTGTGTGTGTGTGTGTGTGTGTGGTGTGTGTGTGTGTGTGACGTCGTGAGTGAGTGTGTGTGAGTGTGTGTGTGTGGGTGTGTGTGTGTGTGTGTATGTGTGTTGTGTGTGTGTCGTGTGTGTGTTGTGTGATGTGTGTGTGTGTGTTGTGTGATTCAAGATTCAAGATTCAAGATTCAGTGATTTGTTTAATGCCTTGAAAACGTAACAGGTTTTATATGACCAAATAAATAGAGAAAAGTAACGAAACCAAAGAACGATATAAATTTATGCTTGTTGTTGGTGCCAACTTCATCATGTTATATCAATTTGTCTTGTCATACAATTTACCTTATCGCACTTTAAAAATAGCATACACATATTTTGAGATCTCGGCTGATAAGCATGTCATTTGATATTAAGATTGATGGCAGCGCATTTTGTATATTATATTTGTCTTGATGTGTTTAAAAACTGCGCCTTATATCGTTATTTTTTAGTACAATTTATCTAAGAAAGGAATTTATGTTTCTACTATTACATTCCAAACCACAGTCTTCTTTCTCATGGTGTCTTAGTATATCTACCTTTTTCTATTTAGTTAGTGACCAAGAATCCTTAATTTACATAGTGCTTGCTTTTGAAGAAGCTTATGAAAGTGTCTTGCTAAATATGGTTCCATTCTGTAAATCTGTTGTATTATTTGATAAAATTGTCGTGTGATTCTGTTTCTGATTTGTTTCTTTCAAATAATAATTTATCTTTTGTTATCTTGACCACATAACATAATTGTTAATATAAAAGTATGCTGTGTTATTCCATAGACATGCTTCATCCCATTAGGTGAGAATTTGTTGTGAAAATCTAAACAAGGTGTTTGCTGATACTTCGTTGTTTAACATGTTAGTGTCATATGATTTTAATAAGCGAGTTGTCTTTGCAGATTCTAAAAATATGATGCGACACAATATCTATATTATTGATGAATTATGTTAAGTAATTGGAAACTTCGAGTTCTACAAATAAGCTAGTTTATAGCTTTTTTGTGTACACTACCATTTTGCTTGAAGACTTTGTCTGAGTAGTTAAATGTGGAAACTATTATGAAGGCATATGATTAAACAGATTATCTAATTGAAATTCTCATTTAATTTTAAGCAAAAATGAGTAGTGTGTGTTGTGTGTGTGTGGGTGTTGGTGTGGTGTGTGGGTGTGTGTGTGTGTGTGGGTGTGTGTAGTTGTGGTTGTACGTGTACACTAATAGGCATAGCACGACCTCAAAGAAACGGAATTGGGTCGAGTGATGACATTTGCAGATTGACGGCCTGGTCTACCAAAACATCAACGGATTGCTGAAGAAGAACGAATGAGTTCAACAACAGTTGAACGTGATGCTCAGTGGTGTCAAGAAACTGGATCGTCCATCAGACCTACAAAAGCCAGACATTAGTCTGCCTCTCAACAACAAGAATCAGGACAAGTATTCTACAGTTTCCTTCATATACACAATTGACTCACATAACAACCTACGATATTTGGGTGTCAGCTTTGACATATGCTAACCTTTAGAAAGATGTTGAGAATATTGTTTCTTAAATGTCGCAAAAGACTTATCTGGCCCCAAACCCTCATGGAAAGCAATGGCAGTAAAGGCATTGAACAGCGCATCTCTTAGACATGTATAAGCTCTTGTTTGTCTAGTGTGATAGTTTATGGATTAGGGCTTTCAACATGTCAAAAACAGCGACCTTCTTAATTTCGGGAAAGATTTCCCTCAGAAGAATGAGATCGATCCTTGGAACCACAAAGGACCACCCGTTAAACTATGCGTTGACCTGCTGGACCTTCCTTCAATGCAAGACAAGACACAGCTGGAAACAGGTAGGGGGCATTTTCAGAGCTTGATAAAATACCGCCACCACAACTTTATGAGACAGTCAGGAAAACAAAAGGCCTCGGCTAGAACGTGGAAAATCATGGATAGGACAGGCAGAGGACAGTATACCGCTTGTGTGCCAGGTTAGAAAAATCAAAGAACCAAGGAATTGAGAGAAATATCATGAAACTTGAAGTACTTACCAAATTGCATTCGTCAAGAACTTGGATGAATTGTCGAGAATGGCCAAGAGGTAAAACAACGCAGAAATTCAAATTGATGGTAGAAGATTTGACAAAAGATGATATTTTATATTACCACTGACGGTTCTGTCACCCAAGGTAAGTAGGATGGGGACTACATAGTGAAGATAGTGGTCCCGTACTTATTCAGGAAGGATATTGGTGCGCACAGTTTAACAATTCCAGTCTAAACAATGGAGGTAGGAAGCAGCGACACAAGCACACCACTGGCGTACATACATAAGCAGTTCAAACTCAATACTAGCCATAATACATGACTGACCCAGGATCCTACTTACTGAAACGTGAAAGGTGGAATGGGAAGTTCCAGCTTGGAATGAATATGCGCAGCCTTACTGGCGAAGGGACTCGTTGTGGATGTACTTGCCCTGGACTGCTGGAGTTAAAGGGGAAACGATGAGAGCAGGACACATTGGCTGGGCAGTCACCAATATGACAACTGGTTTACTGCTGTGGCGCTCTGATGTCTAAGAAA
>JAFLJL010001866.1:30000-47500 GCA_018398815.1 Conus ventricosus | reverse complement strand
ACGCAAATCGATAGTGCAACAGTAAAATATTAAGTAAAAACTTTTTTGGGGCTTTAAAACCCACCTTAATTTTTGGGGCCCTTGGGGGAAAACTTGTGTTGAGTATGTTCTGTGGAAAACTATTTGAAAGGCAATTTTTTAAAAACAGATTATCAAAATTGAAATTTCATTTTTTTAAGAAAAAAGGGGGGGTTGTGTGGTTTTGTGTTGTGTTGTGGTGTTGTGTGTGGTGTGTGTGGGGGTGTGTTGTGTGTGGTGTGTGTTTTGTGGGGGTACGTGTACATAGGCCTAGCGCCCTCAACAGAAACGGAATTGCTCGAGTATGACTTTTGCGATGACGGCCTGGTCAAAAAACATAAAAATGCTAAAAGAAAAAACAAATGCGTTCAACAACAAACAATGTTCTCGTGGGTCAAGAACTGATCGTCCACCCACCCTACAAAACCCAGACTTAGTCTGCATCTCAACCAAGACTCGGGAAAAGTTTCTCCCCCAGTTTCCTTCAAATAACCCCAATTGAATCAACTAACAACCGAATTTGGGGTAGGTTTTGATTTTCGCTAACCTTTAGAAAGCTGTTGAGAATATTGTTCTTAAATGCGCAAAAGATTTTTCTCCCATGAAAGCAATGGCAGCAAAAGGCATTGAACAGCGCCTTCTCTCCCGCGTTCATGCATTTTGTTGTCAGTGTGTAGATTTGGATTGGGGTTACAACCTGCCCCAACGCCCCTTCTTAATTTAGAAAGATTTCAAAATGGCAAGGGAAACGACCCTTTGGGAACCACAAAGGACCCCCGTTCAAATATGCGATCCTCTGGCCCTTCCTTCAATGCAGACAAGACACAACTGGAAAGGGGGGGCATATTTCAGAGCCCTGAAAATCCCCGAAACCACTTCTGGGCAGTAAAGGAAACAAAAGGCACTCGGTAGAACGGGAAATCATGGATGGACAGGCAGAAGACAGTATACGTTGTGTGCCAGTTAGCAGAAATCAAAGAAACCAAAGGAATTGGAGAAATATCCAGACCATTTTGAAGCACCTCTCCAAATTGCCATCGCTCCAAAATTTGGGAAGACATTGCGAGAATGGCCAGAAGGTAAAACCAACGCAGAAATTAAATGTGGTAGAAGACCTTTGCACAAAAGATGATTTTTTTTAATAACACGGGAGGGTTCTGTCACCAAAGGTAAGTAGGCGGGGATCTAGTAAAGAAAGTGGCCGAACTTTCAGGAAGAAAAATGGTGCGCACAGTTTAAAAACTTAAAGTCTAAAAAAGGAGGTGAAGCAGCGAACAAGCCACCACGGGCGTCATCCTAACCATTTTTTTAAAAACCAAACAAGCCATAATACTGACGGACCCCGGGGGAAAACCTATTCAGAAAGGAAAGGTGAAGGGGGTTGGGGGGGGGGGGGTTTTTGGGGGGGGGGGGGGGGGGGGGGGGGGGTTTTGGGGAGAGAGCAGACCATTGGCTGGCAAGGCAACAAAAAAAATGGATTACGTTTGGCCGCTTGTGTCAAAAGAAATCTGAAGAATCCCCTAAGAAAAAAGACAAAGCCACTACACTAACCATAGACCATCTTTTAGATTGAACATCAAGGAGGAAGTGGCCGCACTCCAGACTTAAGGGAAGACCAAGAAAAAAACACCAAAACCAAACCCAAAAATTAGAAAAATTTCAAGGCCAACGTTGCAAAGTCCTAGAAAATTGGGGGAAACTCATCTAGGCCTTTCCAATTTAAAAGAAAAAAAGAAAAACCTTTTCCCGAATAAGATTTTAAATTTCTTGGGTCTCCGCGTAACGTAGACGTGTGTGCGGGGGTGGTATTAAGTGGGGTGATGCCGCAGTTAATTTGAGTGTCCTGTAGTGTGTGGTGTGTGTGTGTGTGTGTGTGTGTGTGTGTGGTTGTGTTGTGTGTGGTGTTGGTGTGTGTGTGGTTTTTGTGTGGTGTGTGTTGTGTGTTTGTGTGTGTGGCTTGTCCTTTGTGGTGGGTGTGTTTGGGGCTGAGGACTTGTGTTCTTATTGTTTTGTTTTGGTGTGTTCGCGGAGTGTGCGCGTGCACTTTTATGCTGTATTTTTGGCTTGTTTTTTGTTCCTAAGTCATTTCTGAACGCACCACGCAGTCACAACACACACACCCCACACACACAACCCCACACACACCACACACACACACACACACACACAAACCCACACCAAAACACAACACAACACACAACCAAACACCCCAAACACACATCCACACCACACACACACACACACACACACACACACCCACACACACACCCACAACAACACACCACACCACACACACACCACACACACAAAACACACACACACACACACATTATATTTAATATATATATTTTATATATATATTATATATATTAATTTTATATATTTTTATAATATTTAAAATTATATATTTTTAATATATATATAATTTCGTGCGTGCCCCCCCCCCACAACACCACACACACACACACACACACCCCCACACACACACAAAACACACACACCACAAATATGTACAAAATTAGCCCAATTTCGAATGTGTGCTCACACATTCACTTGTCAAAAATTTTCAAAAGGAAAACACGATTAGAGAATTGTACAAAAGCAATATGGATTTATCCTACATAAAAAAAATTGCAAAGCAGCAAAAATGTTCAATGAAAAGCAAACCTATCTAACTAACCTGGAAAAAAACAAACACAACACGTGTCAATTTTCAGGTTTCACTTCACCTTTTTGATGTTTTTTTCCCTTTTTTTTTTTTTCTTCCTTTTTTTTTAACAATCAGAGAGAGAGGAGAGGGAGAGAGGAGAAGAGGAGAGAGAGGGGAGAGAGGAGGGGAGAAGGACAATGACAAATAATGACAAATAATTTAATTGAGCTAGGCCCCGTGCCCGTGAAAAGGGGACATTGGGGTTGGGGGGGGGGGGGGGGGGGGGGGGGGGGGGAGGGGGGAGGGGGAACACAACATTGTGGAAAAAGCAAAAGTAACAGGAAAATAACAACACCTTGCAAGTATGCATGCACTTTCTCGGCAGGTAGATAACTTTCACATTCTCCTCAGTCATGGATGTATACATACTGATCAAAATACGCACCAATATACAGCTTAGGGCATATCATTTACAAATCTCACAGAAGATACATTCATTTGTAATTGCCTAAAAAACCTGTAAACCTTTTCATGATCACACACACACGCATACACACACATTCGCACACACACACACACACACACACACACACACACACACACACACACACACACACACACACACACACACACACACACACACACACACATGACACACACACTCGCCCACATACACTCACACATACAAGCTCTTTTGCTTTTAGAGGGGAAAATGTACCCCTTTTCCACATGACACAGTACCTCTTCATTTTACACAGAACACACACACACACACACACACACACACCACACACACACACACACACACACACACACACACACGCACACACACCACACACACACACACACACACACACACACATATATATATATATTATATATATATTTATATATATATATATATATATATATATATATATGTATATACATACATACATATATATATATATATATATATATACACACATACATACACATACATACATATATATATATGTATATATAGATATATATATATACACATATACATATATACATATATATATATATATATATATATATATATATATATATATATATTATATATATATATAATATTATATATAATATATATATAGCGAGGACAGGATGGATACTTGTTTCTTTAACCCTCAATGCAAATAGTTTTATCTCCACTTGATTTGAATGTTACACATACACACCAAAAACAACAAGGTATACACGTATAAATACGCAAATACGATAGTGCAACAGTAAATATTCAGGTAAGAAAAAAAAAGTCCGCATACGCATTTTATTACATTCAAGCATACACACAGACATGCACGCCGGCTTATATAACCAAACATATCACTCGTGTGCAAAGACATAACGTGCGCTTCAGATGGACATGCCACAGACAGACCCACTTTCGAGGAAGCAGACGAGTGTGTAAGGCCAGGTCTAAAAGAGGCGAGGGACTCGGTGACAGAGCTTGTCAGGAAGTCCGTTTCAGATCGTTGAGGACGAGCACGGCCGTTTCCCTAGGTCTCCACGTTGTCTGGAGGATGCAGGGGCACCAGAGGATTGTTATTTCGTCCACAGATACGTCCAGAGCTGTTTTTCGGGTGGGCCCTGGAAAAACTTTCCGTGAGTTGCATCTGCCTGGTCCTCACACGACTTCGGTACAAGGGCCATAGCCTGCGGACCGACCCTCAGTTTCATTGACAAGGGACACTTGAGAGGGCTGAGGGTTCTTCAGCGCACCAGCACCGTCACTCGCTGCAGCTGTTGTCTCCATACAGTCAAAGGACTGGCTCTCCACGTCGACTGGCGGGTCCACAGAGGAGACTTTCTGTTTAAGCAGAGTCAGGCTATCGTCCTGTACGTCTGCTGGGATCGATGTGGGACTCTGAATATCCTCTGAAGCACTGACAGGAACTCCTACCTGGTGCACGTCGTTGCAGCCCGTAGTTACGCCAGGACTTGACGCCTCCCCATGGGAAGTGGACCAGGGCTTAAGTCACGGCAGTATGTGTGGGCGTCGGGGTGGTTGCTTTGGCTCTGGATTCGCTCAGGACGTGCGGGGGTCAGTCCTCTATTCCTGGGTGCACTGGTTCTGGGCAGGGTGGGAAACTCATGCATGCTGCACAGAGGAGGGGGAAAGGAGGATATGGAGGGCGGCACTGGATGTCTAGAAACACAAGATGGAAGGGGACAGGTGGAGGTGGAAGGAGAAGGGTGAATGGCTGTAGGAGGCACAGGGGGGTAGATGGAAGTCGGTGATGCACATGGACGGTTGCAAGTGGAGGGTGAAGACGAACAAGTGGAAATGGAAGGCAGAGAGGAATGGATTGAAGTAGAAGGTGGAGGAGAACGACTGGAAGTAGGTGGCAGAGGGGGACGGATGGAAGTGGAAGGAGGGGAGTGGGTGGAAGCATGTGGCAGAGGGGGACGGGTGGAAGTGGAAGGTAGAGGGGAGTGGGTGGAAGCATGTGGCAGAGGGGGATGGGTGGAAGTTGAAGATGGGGGGAAGTGGATGGAAGCATATGGCAGAGGGGGGGATGGGTGGGGGTGACGGGTGGAGGGGAGTGGGTGGAAGCATGTTAGAGAGGGGAAGGGGTGGAAGTGATAGGTGGAGGGGAGTGGGTGAAAGCACATGGCGGAGGCGGACGGGTGGAAGTGACGGGTGGAGGGGAGCGAGCGGAAGCACACGGCAGAGGGGAACGGGTGGAAGCGATTGAGGTGTGGACAACAGGCACGTCACCGTTGATAACAAGGTGCCCCAGCTGCGTCCCGGACCCAAACACCGACCGGCGCTGGCCGTCACGCCGGCTGCCACGTCCCAGTGCTGCCCCGAAACGGGGAGATCCCTGTTCCCGGAAACACAGGCGACCATTTCGAAAATACGCCGTCTTGCCCTGTGATCGCTGTCGACGCAGCTCCCCCTGCTGACGGACTGTCAGATCACCAGCCACGCGGATACCCAAGGTGTCCGACATGTCCTTTCTGCAGTCGCCCTCTTGTAGGATGGAAATCTTGTCACTCCAGCTACGCATTCGCGCGACAAGAGTTCGAGGTCTGCCATCTTGGTACTTGGGGCCTACCCGATGAGCCCGCTCTACATCTTCCATAGACCATGTCTTGATAGGGTAAAAACGAGTGAGCAGCTGTACAACTTTGCGAACACACGTTATGTAATCTTCTCGCTGATCTTCTTGAACATTGAAAAATCTGACGTTATACTGTCGAGAAAAAGTTTCCAGTTTATCTTGGTGATTATGTAAACGTTCAATCGTGCCCAGAAGGTAATCTTTCCATTGGAAGAGTTGGGAGAACTGATGCTAAAAGACAGAACATTTATGCCAGAGACACGACAGTTCCTCCCTCAGTCCCCTATTTTCGTCCCTCAGTGAAACAACACAGGGATCGGAGAGCACAAAGATCAGTCTGGTGAAAATCGTGGCCCTGGGCTTGAGTGGTGTGTTTGTAAGTGGGTCCGGGGTTCAACTCAATGTCACCACATCGAATGAGGACTAAACTCCAATACAGGTAAGTTAATGTACACCCCATCAAAACACCATTTGGCCTGTCCTTCAAACGTATTACTCGCGTTATCCTCTTCCTCACGACACTTCCCTTTGTGCCATGAAACTCCAAAAAGTCCACAGCAAACCACCACAAACGTGCCGGGAAACCAAGGAAGCCGACGGCATAGCTTGAGGAATGCGACACAACCGCCCCAAAACTCGAAAACAGCTCACAGTAATATTAACATTTGCAGAAAGGGAGCACCGGTGAAATACATGTCCGCTCGTTACGACTGCTTACGCGGTCTCCAGTGTGAGAGGAGAGAGAGAGAGAGAGAGAGAAGTGAGTGAGAGGAGAGTGAGAGAGTGACGAGAGAGAGAGAGAGAGAGTGAGAGAGAGAGAGAGAGAAGAGAGTGAACACCCCCATATTTCTTTAAAATAATAATTGGGTGGATTCCGGTTGTCATTGGTTATGATTGTTGCAGATGTGATAATTATTTAACTCATGGGATTTATTCTTTTTATTCTTTTTTTTTTGTTTAGTGTGTTTGTGTGTTGAAAAGATGTTAAATTTTCATGCTCATGGTGTTGGACTGTTCTTGTAATGAGTGCCTGGGGGAGGTTTACCACTCTGCTGCAGGTAGTGCAGCATCTCCTGTCATTTGGCGGAACAGGGTGATTTTCTTAAACTCTCCTCCCAAGCTTGCCCCAGATGTTCTCCATAGGGTTCATGTCCAGGCTACTTGCGGCAATGGCATCCTGATGATGACCAGCTTACACCCAAAAAGTGTTCACGGCTCGACAACGATGTGGGGGTGGCATTATCGACCATGAAACACAGAATGAGCCCCAATTCTGCTGATGTGCTGGGACAATCCAAAGCATAAAATCTCCTGCAGGTAGCGTTGGCCGTTCTGGTTGTCATCCACATGGTACAGGTGTGTCTGGTGGTGGACTGCTGATGTCCCCCATCATGACGGTGCCACCACACAACGACGAACTCTGGATTGTACCATCATCTGCAGCTGCTCCCTGGGACGCCGCCACACCCGAATGCGTCCATCTCGTGGCTTCAACTGGTACTTGGACTCATTGGTGAAAGCACCATCGCCACTGAGCCCGAGTCCTTGTTGGATGAGCTGTGCCCAGGCCAGGCGACGTGCCCGGTGGTCGCAGTCAGATTTGGTTTACGGACTGGGGCCTTGCTCTCTTTTTTAGAAGGTTGGCAGCATTGAGGCGCCGCCGTATGGTCATCTACACACTGCTGTGTTTAGATGGCTGCTTGGAGTTAGGTACGCCTGATGGTGTTGGAGGGGGTGGTCCTGGTCTGAAGAGCTTGGTCTGCGGTTGAACCGTCATCTCTTGGGGTGGTCTTCTTTGGCTGGCCTGGACGGGGTCTCTCTTTGTCAGTTCCTGTGGCTTCAAAACGTTCTATCTGATGAATGATGGCACACGGGAGTGGGACATTGTAGTCTTCTGGCCACTTCTCGAACGCCAACTCGATCCTGCAGCCATGCAATTCGCCCGGGTGAGTTCAAATTCAGACAGCTTGCGTTCTTGGAGGCATTTTTGTGTTATTGAAGAATTAAGCGCGTTGGGCTGCTTTTAGGGGCTTCCGGTCAGTATAATGCTCTGCAATGCATTTGGGTTTTGCACGTGCATTTGGGATTTTCGGTGCAAAACGTTTGAAGGCAGTGTTCCTCTTGCTTAAAAAACAAGCAATTTTTGACAACAATCTGCAACTTTTCACCCACCCCTCTCTGCATGCCGCAGTGACAATAAGACAGCTTTCGTAAGCTTTGCGGAATACCTCTGTTAACCTGAAACCGTTCCCAGTCGTAATTATTCGAAAAATGCATTGCTTGTATTTTTGGCCAATTTATAAAAGAAGGGTCTTTTTTTCAGGGGGTCCTTAATTTAAAGTTCGACCATGTAGGGATTAAGTATTTTTTGTCTTTCCTTAAGAGGTCTATAAACACTTATGCTTCTTTATTTGTTTGCTTATTATGTTTTCTTCTTTTTTCATTTTGGTGGTTGGAATGTTCTTGAATTATTTAATGTTAATACGAAAATGGATAATAGCTTTTCTATCTTTCATTAATTGTCAAGGCTCAATGATTCAAAAAAGAGGCGTGATGTATTTCTCATTACTTGAGAAAACAAGTAAATATTCCATTTATTTCCTACAAGATACACTTTTTGAAGAAACAGATTGAAAAATACGTTTTAGCTGAATGTGGGATATAAGGGTTATTTTTTAAAATTACAGTCTATTTCATGGGGTGTGTGTATTTTGTTTAATAACAATTTTGAGTTCAAAGTCAAACGTGTCATGAAAAGATAACTCAGGAAATTATATCATGCTACTTACTGAAATTCAGGAAATTTGGCTGTTTTTCTTTTTGTAAATATTTATGCGGACCAAACAGAGCTAGGGATTTGTAGCATTTATCTTTATAACATTATATAAATTCTGACTAAGTTCTGTTATAGATAGAATTTGCGATGAATGCAAAATATTAATGATATATCTGATGAAAGAACTACGTTTTTCTGTTCCGATGATACGTTTCTAGAAATCCTTTTTTTGAATTGGCGTTTTTTAAATTTTAAAATTTAGAATATAAAAATTTTTTTTTTTAAAAAAACCAAAAAGTTCCCAGGTTTCAAAAATTTTAAAAATTTTTTACCAACCTAAAATAGGTAGGATTCATCAAAAATCCCTTCTAATATAAAACATTATAGTTTATTTTAAATAATCAGTTTTAATTAAAACCCCTTCTGTTTTTCAGAAATTTTGTCTGTTTGGCTTATTTTTTTAGACTTAGAATCTTTTTGAGGGAAAAACGGCTAGCTCAAAAGGGGGGTTTTTTTACCCATCCCGAAAATTTAAAATCGGAACCATCATTTCATTTTGTGTGGTTTGGGGGGAATTTTTCATTTTCAAATGGGCATTGTCTTAATAAATGAAACCAAAGGGTTTCTTTCAACATTGGGTGAAATTTTAAAATTTATTATCCCTATTTTTCGGATTTCAAAAATAAGGGATGTTTATAAAATTAAATTTTGAAAATTTTGCTTTTAAACGGTTTTATTTTACAATAAAAAAATTTTTTTGACATTGGAGGAAATACAACAAAATTGTAAAGTTGGTAAGTAATTTCGTTCGAAAAAAAAAGTTGTAAACAAGGGCCAAAATTTTCATTTGTAAAATATAAATAATCGTTACTCGTTCCGGGGTTTGATGGTATGTTGAACATTTTCCCTTACATACACAATTCCAGTATGAAATCTTAAAATTGCAGTGCCTTTTTAAGGACTTCAAATATTCAAATAATCTAGAAAACGTGATTAAACTAAAAGGCGGGTTTTTGTTTTGGGATATTTGGGGGATAACCCACAAAATTTCTTATAAATATGGTGTTATGTATTTAAAACCCCTTTAAAAAATAAAAAATCCCAATAATGGCAATATAATAACATCTTCAATTACATTTCCAATTATCGTTTTAAAATGGCAATTTAAAATCTCTCAAACTTTCAAAACATACATAAGTTCTTTACCAATTCCACAATTGTTTTTTCGAAACAACAAAAATTGTAGAATAAAAACAAAAATTAACGGAAAAAGGGCAATAAGTTAAAAATGGACATTATCCCGGAATTCAAACTTGTTGGTTAACCTTTTAAACCGCTGGCTTAAAGAAAAAAAAAAAATGGAAAAAATTTTGTGTTAATTTCCTAATGCGGTATAAAAAATAAATCAAATTTTTCCTAGAAAGAAATAAACCAAGGTAAAGATTTTGAACCAATAATTTTTCATTTACGAAAAGAAAGGAAAAGGGTTTGTTCATTCAAATTTTAATAAAACCCCGTTTGGCAACGTGTCTCAAAAAACGGGCTGTCTTTGCTTGCCCCGGACAATTGGTCAGGTCAAGCGAAAGGAAATTAAATAATGTCGATTGCAGCGCGGGATACCGGTGTGTCAATTAACATTGTTAACTGTAAGACAAAAATCCAAACAACTTCTTTGGGGTTTTGTTTTCCTTCAGCTTTTTTCATTTCTTAGAATATTGTTGTTCTGGACAAGGGTTCAAAATGGCCCACCCTGCTTCTTCGCTTTCCAGCTCTTTTAAACTAAAGGTTTCCTACTTTCCCCCGGAAGAAAATTTTTTAAAAAATATTTCGAATTGCAGAGTTTTTGTTTTGCTTTCCAAATTTTGTTTTGGGTCAATAGAAAAAATTTGCAATTGTTTTGGAATTTGCTTCCGTTTTTTGTGTCCTGCAAATTAAATCCCCGAATGTTCCTTTTTGGGTTTTGATAAAAGATTTTGCCCTTTTTTCCCATTGTTATTGGTTTATTATTTCTGGAACTAATAGAAAATCCAAATATGTTTTTTTGGGAAAAAACCAAACCTTCTAAAAAAGCATCCCATTTTCTTTTCAGTTTGTGTACTTTACTTACTTAATTTGTTTTTAAATTTCTTTTATTTTTAAGACCCATTGCTTTCCAAGTCCAATTAACTCTTTTGGGGCACCCAATGTTTATGTTTGAATTGCCCATGCCGACTTAAGGGTCTGTAGCGTGATGACTGTAACATCTCCGCATGTTGTCCATTTCCTCCAGTTCCTCTTCTTCTGCCTTTTCCCTTCCATTTTCGTCCGACTTCCCCTCTCTCCTCTCTCTCCTTTGGTGCTACCGTTTTTTGGGGTTCTGGGTTTGCCTTGGGGTCGGGTTTCTGTAAAATGCCAAAAGGTTTAACAAAAATTCCAAAAACAAAATGAAGAAAACCATCCAAACGGTAAAAAAACCCACTCGGTGCCAGCGTAACATTCCCCTCGGTTTGGATTTGCTTTTATAAAAATGAAAAAAGGGGAAGGAGGGGGGTGGGAAGGAATGTGTTTGAAAAGGAGGGGTCAAAGGGGAAAGGGGCCTTTTTTCTGCGTAATATGGCAAAGAATTGGACTGGACATTTTTATTCTCCACGGGGGGCAAAGCAGACGAGAAGCCTCATCGCAGAGCCGCAGTTCACACCCCAGAGAGAGAGAGAGAGAGAGAGAGAGAGAGAGAGAGAGAAAAAAACCCTATATTTCTAAAATTTTCATTACTGAGCATGGGAATCAACACAACGGCACAAATAAATTACTTATCTAAACCCACACACACACACACACCCCACACACACACACACACAACACACACACACACCACACACACCACCACCACACCACGCACACCACACACACAAACACACACACACACACACACAACACACACACACACACACAACACACACCACACCACACAACAACAACACACAACAACAACAACAAAACAACAACAACACAACAACAACAACAAAACAACAAACCTACGGCTGTATTCTAGCGGGCCACGCTCAGCTCAAAAAATTACTCGAAAAACGTTTTTGTCAGTCAACATGTGAAAAATAAATGATCTTAGTTTTCCTTTTTCAGTTTACAAAAAGTATTTGTTTTTTTTTCAGTGATATTCTTTTTTTTCAAGAAAAATTATCTGTAGCCAGGACCCTGTGAAATAATCTTATTTGAAAACAATTTCAGTTTGATTTTTTAAAATTTTGTGTTGTGCGAAGAAATTGCTTCTCCAGTTCAATTCTTTACCTGTTTCATTGATCCATTTTCTCACAGCACATTGTTTGTGATTTGTCGTCTTTTTAAGATATGATAATAAAGTCGAGCCCTTTCTTTACGCTCGAAATGTACTGAAAGCCTTTTCAGTGTTCTTAGGTATATTGCAAGTGAATCTGATTTTCCTCGTTCAACATATTGTCTGACAGATTCTACCAAAACATGGATATACATAAAGTTTGTGGATGTTTGTGCTTGAATTCTTCATATCTCATGAATGCCCTTGCCTGGTTTATCAAATCTGAAATACGATATACCCTTTGTCTACCCATCCTTAAAACATATAGTTTTCCCATCTAGTCTGATTTTTTTTATTGTAATACATGATTTCAGCCAGGAATTCGCTGGGACTTCAATACTTACTTTATACGAAAATTCCATATGTCTGGGAAAGTGTCATTCCAAAAGGCATTGTCTCTTTTTGGTTAACGGTAGGGGCATAGCATATTTCTTAAGATCGTTTCCAAAGGTACGTTTTTTTTCTATTACAACTTCCATTAATGATTACTACATTTAGGTTTTCTGACCATGTACGTTTCAGTGCAATTGTCATGTTTTGTAAGTGAAGGTTACTCCTCCGTTTCTTGCATTTTTTATTGTTATTTTTTGGGTTATCCTGTCTTGTTTATTATTCCATACGGATTGAAAGCATTGCTTTTGAAGCTTTTTCTATAAGCTGTTTGTGGGCTATGTAGCAAGATCCAAAGATATATCAATTTTGAGGGGAATCAATCATTTCAACACAGCTACTCTGCCAAGAGGCGTAGTAACTTTCCTACTCTAGGCGTTGAATAATGTTTTTATTTCAAGAATGTGTTCTCTTAATTCCGTTCTATGCAGTGTGATCGTTCTGGGGGTGAACCATATTCCAAGGATCGTAAAATGTTTTGGTTTCCCTGTCTATTTTTAGGTGGGGTTTTTATATCTTGTCTTTCAAACACTTTGCTTCCAGCGAAACTGCCTTCGTTTTCTTCGATTTCATATACAACCCAGATACTTTTGCAAATTTGTTTACGTCTCTATTGAATGTTTCAAATGCTGTTTTGTCCCCTTCGTTTGTAAACGTGTATCATCTACAAACTGAGACAGCTTGTGTTCAATTGGTGCATGTGTATTCCTTAATGTTTTTATTTTCCCTAATCATGATAACTAATACTTCTGCGGGAAATATGAATAAATAGGGAGATATGGGATTACCTAGTTGACAACTTCTTTGTATTTCAAACCATGTTGAGCTCTGAGTGTTTATTGTTATAGAGGATCTGAATTTATTGAAAAGTCTTTTGAAAAAAGGGACGAACGGAAATCGTTCCTTGAATGTAATTGGAAATGTCTAGTGTTGATTTGATATGATAAAACATTCTTTTCTTGATAAAATGGGACAAAGGGATCGTTTCTTTATATGTAATAAACTGTATTCGTTAGTATAGTCGGTACTAAAGATATCAGGGACTATGGAGAATCTACCCTGCCACTCGAGAAGCCAGAAAAGTTTCTGGTAAGAAGTATTACTGTTCGCGGCTCTGTCTTACCAGTTCAGGACATTAATCCATTCATTTTACATGAGGCAACACGCGAAGAAAAACCCGGGAACCAAAGTGTGGATAGCGGACTTGCCCCCTTTTAAACTGGCAAACAGCGAAATTGAGGCGAGTCTAAAGAAATCGGATGTGAATTGCGCCGATATTAGCAAGAGCGTTTCAGAGACAGTGACACAAGTTGACAAGATCTGAAATGGCAGACGATTCGTCTTTGTAACTGTGCCATCCGCGCCCCTCGATTCCTCACTAAAGGTTGGTCCTTTCACAGCAAAAGTCTACCATAGGGAACAGAAGTTCGGCGCAAAAAGACAGTGACGTGTTCCAAGTGCCTAAAATCCGGCATCTGCTTCCATATGTGTCAACGAAGTTTGGGTTTTGTCGCGCATGTAAAATGCCAGGACACAAACAAGGAAGTGAACAGTGTGTAGTGATTGACAACATAAGCACACTCACAAAACTTTCCATAAAACAACCAAACAGTTTACAGAAAGCAACGTGGAAGAAGATGCAAACCAGAGTTCACAGACGAACAAAAGGAGAGGGGGCAGGAAAATAACCAGGATTTCCAGCTACCTCCAGCTGTATGGGCAATTTACAAGGGGAAACAGGAGAGGGGGGCGATGGAAAAAAAAAGAAAATCAATGATAAAGGTTGTGCGACCCTGTAAGCACTTCGTCTAAACAGAGTGGGAAGCAGGAGAAAAGGAAAGGGGACAGAAAACAGAATAGAGGTCGGCCCCCATCTCGACAGACCATTCTTGATCCCAGTCTATCCCCCAGGGATCACTCCGGCATCGCTCGAGACTCCAAAAAGGGCGCTATCCAATGTTCTCCAGTCGGAAGCTGTTCAGGGAGGGAGAAATACGCCCGGAGAGAGGACCGCGAGGAAACTTCGGGCAATGAGCTGGACGAGGAAAATGGGACCAGCGTCGGCCCTTTCTCCTCCACGTCGTCTTCTTGTTTATGGTCTGGCTATGGCGCTGGCCCCGAGGTATTTTTATCTCTTCTGGTAAATTAACGGATCCTCTGTTACTTGAGGGGTTCCAAAGGATATCCTCCTTATAGGGTGTTCCCGAGATAAACCTACCATTTTTTTCCTTACGGTTATGGATTTAAATTGCAAATCTGTTCTTTGAACTGTCGGGGTTTAAAAAATAGATGGAAGAGGGCATCTATATTCAGAAATTTTAAAAAGACAAAAGTTAGATATAATTTACATTCAAGAAGCGCATATCACAGCAAGTGATATAAAACATGGGAAAAGCAGGGGTGGGGGAAACGTTTTACGCTCAGCCAGGGACCAGTCACAGCAAATGAGAAGCAATTCTGATCTCAAAAGTTTCTCGGGAAAGATTACGCTAGTCAAGTCTTAAGAACGCATGATTGTCCTGAATATCGAGTACAGTAACTACGAGATTACAATTGCAATTGGGTTTTTGCTCCTAACGATTTATAAGGAAAAAAAAACTTTTTTTCGAAGTCTGCGGGACGAAGTGGATGAGTGGGGAGGAGGGGAATAGTGATCTTGTGGAGATTTCAATTGCGTTTTAGATATTGATTTAGACATTGTATCAGGTAAACCCACAACAAAATAGAGGTAAATGAATTAAAAGTCAGTATTAACACGGGCAAGCTTAATCGACTCAAGGAGATTTTTTTTACCCCGAAGAAAAAGAATATACCTGGAATAGATTTAAGCCTCTTATAGCTAGACGGCTAGGCTATTGCTTAGTGACAGAAGATTTATGTTCCTCCTTGGTTGTCAGTGTACACTTTTACCATTCCGCACTTAGATCACAGAGCTGTTGTGCTGGAGTTTAACGAAGGAGACTTTATCAGAGGTCAGTGTACTGGCGATTTAACAATAGTATTTACAGAAAACAGAATTCGTTGAGAACATGAATCTATTTCTTGTAGAAAAGGAGAATGAAGGAGATTATATGTCTTTCATGGAAATATGGGAATGGATAAAAATGAAAATAAGGAATTATTGTATTGAGTTCGGAAAACGTCTTGCTTGTAATACACGAAACAAAAGAAAATCGATTTTTCAAAAAAAATACAAGATCTCGAATCCCAAAGAACTACAGATTGAGTTGTTGAAAAACAAAACATGAATATGAACTATTTTGACTTGGAGAAGACAAAAGGAGCCCAAGTGAGATCAAGGTTGAGATGGATAGAGGAGGGGGAAAAGAATAGCAAATACCTTTGTAGCTTAGAAAAATCTAGAAGTAGAAAAAAAAAATCATGAACACGATTGTGTAAAGACACTGGGGAGGTAGTGCTCATGAGAAAGACATTTGAGTGAACAGGCGGGTTATTCTACGAAAATCTGTATAATCAAACTACGCAAGATATGAAGTCCTGAGGCATGCGAAGTCTTTATTGAAAACGAAAAACCCCCCGAAGCTAAACAATGACAATCCGAGTCATGCGAAGGGCTTTATGACAAAAGCTGAAGCCAAGAGGCTGAGAGAGATGAAGAAGCTAGTTCCTGGAAGCGTGGGGATCAGTATTGAATTTTCTAAAGTTTTTTGGACCAGAATAAAACATGTTAATTATTAAATCCCTTTAAGAATCGTTCACCACGAAGTTTATCATCACCCAAACCTTGGAAGTCATTACACTGTACATAAAGGTAAGGATTTAGACAGGGGGCACCTCAGTAATTGGGCGCCAAAACTCTTACAAATCAGATTACAAGTTATTAGCCAAGTTTAGCACTTAGAATGGGAACAGTTTTACACAAGCTGATTAGTGAAGACCAGGTAGGATACATGAATAGGGGAAAATATTGCCACAGTGTTGAGAACTTAGACGACGTTATAAATTGTTAAATGTAAAAGGCAGAGCGGATAATTTTTTGCGCTAGACTATGCCCAAAACGTTTGACTCAATTCTAGGACATACTTGTTGCACACGTTCAATGTTTTTGGTTTTGGCCCAGATTTGATACGTTGGGTGTCCGTTTTAATGAACAATAACTAAGCTGTATCAATCATGGAGGGTAGTTGTCTGAGTATTTTTAAGTCAACTGTGGCATCGACAGGGTGCCCATTTTCGCCCCTGGCCTTTATTTTAGCGGTAGAAATATTGGCCTGTAAAGTTAGAATAGCTCCGTCACTGGAAATAAAAATTTTCCAAGTACACAAACGTGAATCAAAAAGCATTCGTATAAAACAAAAAAAAAAAAAACAAAATGGACATGTTTGCCTAATTGGCACTTCAGCAGCGTGTCAGACTTCCAAAATCTCTTTAAAATTAACTGCTCTAGAAAGGAATTTATTGAAAAGGAGTATATAAAGAACAAGTTTTGGTTGGAAGCTTTCTTGACATACCTAAGTCAAAAATCAGGATTCCGCTCAGTGAAGTTTCACAGGAAACGGGGTTGGTCAAGGTCTTTTTAATAATTCATCTTATTCAGTTTAAAAACAAAAAGTTATTTTTCCCACAGTGGCAAAAGGCAGGCTTAGAACACTAAGTGACATCGTTAGCTTGAATGAAAAAAGACTTCTTGCTGTAGAAGAAGTACAAGAAAGGATTAACCAAATCCAGCTGTTACCCCTCTTTCAGTTTTAAAGCGCTAGTTAAAGCTTTTCCAAGGGAAAAGGGTCGATTGGATAGAGAGAGGTTTAAGCAAATAAGGTTTAGTAAACGAATCAGAAGGGGTACTTCCCTAGAAAAAACCTTTTTATATAAGAAGATACTTAGAGTCTAAAAATACAAATCGCCAGTAACAAACAAAATGCTATCGGCTTTTGGCAAAGAAAGTAAATATTACAATTAAAAAAACATGTGGTTTAATGCCCAGGAAAGTCACAAAAGAGGTGCGACTAAGAGAGTTGCAATGGAAAATTTTACTTAATCTTTACCCAACTAATATTCTGCTGCAAACCAATGGGAAAGTGAACTCACCAAACTGTATTACTGTCCGGATACCCTTGATGTGTTAGAACATTTTTTTATAATTGCCCCCTCGTAAATACATTTTGGAAGTAAGTGGAATTAGAGTCAATGATTTTATACACAAATCTGTTCACGTTATTAGGGATATTGGGTTCTTCTTGGTTGTTATGATGCTCAGGCCGCTAAGGAAGAGTGTGACCTTA
>JAFLJL010001866.1:0-27500 GCA_018398815.1 Conus ventricosus | reverse complement strand
GAGGTTGATAGAGGAAGAGTTTATGGAGCAGGTTTGAAGAATTAATTACAGTTCTGTTGAGTGCATAAATTGGGGAAGGGAAAGCGTGAAGCAGGCCATCAGTAAAAATACCAGAATTCTTGGCCCCAACCGGCTATATAGTTGTTTGCCATTTAGTTGATAATATTGGCTTCTGAAGGTGTTATCGGGACTGTTTCTACTGATCGAAGAGTGCTATTCGGCTTAATAAGATCAGGTTTTACGATAGAAAAACTATGACTAAGAGCTGAATTTACAATTACTTTAGTTAATTTATTTTAGATTTAAAAATGGCTGTCGAAGTCAGTGAATTCTGATTTTAAAGATTGTAATGAACTCTTTGCCCCCCCGGAAACAATGATGAAAGCATTAAACATTGAGTTTTAGTGGAATTTGGTTTTGAGAATGATGTAAACAATATATCAAAGATCATAGTGAACTATTTACAAAGCTATTAAAAAGTAGCAGAAACATGGACAGTAGTGATTCAGAAAGCTAGGTATTAGCAGATGTTATTGTAAGGTATAACGTGTTTGATGTGTTGCAACGCTTGCGGTGAAGAATAAAAGGACCGTTTTACTTACTTTTATTTACACAATTTCATATTCTTTTTTAATTTACGTAAAATATTTGAGTTAAAAAAAAATGAGCCTCACAAGCATGTCTGAGTTTGAAAAACTGCAGCCTGCACACTGGTGAAAGGTAGTGACAAACAATTAAGCAATAGTTTAGTGAAGTAGGACATGGACATCATTAACCCTCGATCTTTCAGGAAAGCGTAGCATATGCTATCTCTAAAATCCAGAGTCTCTTCAATCTGGACCCGCCAGCAAAAGTGTTGTTGGCCATTCTGATGAATATATAACTCCTGATGAGGGTAGTATTACTTGTTTGGGTTTTCAATAAACAGAAAGAAGTTATTAGCTATCGTGACTTTAATTGAATGGGTGATTACATGCTTTCCCAGTTTAAACCATGCAAGGAAGAAGCGAGAAATTGCGCGGTTCTGGTATGGCTCTGAAGAAACAGTCCTTCAAATTAGATTGAGCAAACAAAGTTCTATCTATAGTGCAATTATTACCTTCCTATTCAAGAAGGAATAGCTCAGTTGGTAGAGCGCCTGACTCGCAATCTTGGTTATCCTGGGGTTGCGGGTTCGAACCTCCGCCAGGGCGTTTCGGGTCAGGGGGATGTTGCCCTTGGAGTTTGCATTGGTTCTGACTCCATTTCCATACAGTCCTTTCGATGAGACTATAAACCGAGGTTCGTGTGTGAAAGCATGCATGACATCTGAGCACACACGTTAAATCCCACTTCAACTTTCGGAAGAGTAGGCCCAGTTTTGCCGGTGGTATGGATGACAGTTTACACATTAGCATGCACCCTGCGTGAGAAATGGCAAGAATGAAGGAGAAAGGAAAATGAGTGATCGTTATTGAACGATACTGACTGGATGACACGGGAAACGACTGAATTGAAGCGCCAGTGGCAGCTCTTCAGTCGGCTCTCCCAGGTAGGGCAGCCCGTTGTGTAGCGAGAGTTGATTGTAAAGCGCTTAGAGTTGGCCTCTAGCCGAGATAGGTGCTTATAAGTATTCATTATTGATTATTATTATTAATAACGGGCAGCCTTTAAACATACAATATCCTGTCAGCATGTGTTTTATGTGGTGCGTTTTAGGCTTTTACACCCTGTTAAAAAGAACGGCAAGAAAGAGTATCTTTAATTATGAGCACACAAAACAAAGAGCTGAACTTTGATAACATAACCTTTCCAGTAAGAATAGAAAGGTATATCTCTGTTTGAAGAGCAAATACAAAACAATCACCGTAAACGTATACACCATGGTCTGTAGTAGATTAATTAGGTCCCTCTAAGGATTTCTCCAACGCTCCTACTTTTAGGCGATTCACTTAAGGATCATTGTAGACTTGATACTTTTTGTGGATAGTACAAGAGCCATTATGTATTAATCAGAACGTAAAGCAGACTGTTAGCCTTACTACAAAGCATCAGCTAAACAAGAGCTTTGTAGAAGATTGTTTGGTTAGAATTCCTACTATAGAGCAAGCTGCCAAGCCATAGAACTCATTGTAAAAGATTTGTAAGACTGTGCAAACCAAAACCTCTCACACCTTAAACCAGGGTCTAAGTTAGTTTTAAGAATGTACGCAGGAATGAATGATGAGCCATACGTGGTTTTTGCGGACTTTGAATCAATTTGCACCAGTACTACGGTCTCAAACAGAACAAAAAACAACTTATTAACCCACCATCAGATCTGTTTCTCTGTTCTTATGTGGTTTATGTTGTTAGGTCGGATTGCGCACACACGGCACGAGATTTACGAGGTCCCATACCGCAGTAGATTTTTACAAACCACATGAAAACTAGTTCGTATTACTTTTCCAATCGACTAAATCTCTTACAGACATTGTTATGACACCTTGAAGACCAAAAACGAAATGACTCAGCCACTCACTGTGGATTTGCAACAGAGAATTATTAGGTGAGCAGAAAGAGACCACATTCTTTTACTGGAAATTTCAGAGGGAGTGCACACAAGTGAATCTTCAGCTAAAGGAAAAAGGAAATTACCCATCTTCTTTCATCCCTAGGGGGTTTACGATTCCATTTTATTATGAAAGCAGTGACTTTGAATATAAGAGGTTACCTGCATGCACAGTTTTCAAAAAGTACATGATTTTTTTCTTTGATGTTACCCTTTTTTTTACTCCCCCAATCGATGGGAAGTTTGGATATTTTAGGGGGATCTTAAAGCTTTCCATCACTAAACTTTTTTGGGCCCACTTTACAAGGGTGTTTACCCTGTAATACATGACTCAGGGGATAGGTTTGATAAAGACTCGCTTCCCCTAAAGGCCTTTCTTTTTAGTCTTAGGGGCAAAGACAAACTACGCTGAATTAAATACGCAAAAAGGGCCCTGGAAAAATTTACCTGTCAAAAAAGGGGGTGATTATCATGATCATTTTCAAGGGCTGACATGTGTTTATTAGCAGACGTCTTTAAAACAAAACAATCTCGCATAAAACATTACGCTTAGATCATCACTTAATCCTCCCCCACCTTTCTTGGATGCTTTTTAAAGTCTAAAAACTCCATTGATTAATATCTGTTCACCACATTAGATGATTAAAGAGGGTCTAAGGGGGGTATTAGCATGGCCTCACATCCTTCTGCAAACAACAAAAAGTATTTAACGTTATATCCCAAAAAACCCGTAAAACATTAATGTACTTAGCCCGAAAACAATCTTATGGAGGGGCCTGATCAGCCGCTTCCACTGAGAAATTTTACAATGATAAAAGGGCCCCTCATATGTTAATATTGTGTTGGGAAAGTGTCAAGTTACCCCTGAAATCCAATAGGATAATTTTAGAAGTAGACTTAAAATACCCCAAAGAATTACCATCTCCACACATTCCCCCCTAGCCGCAGAAAGTTTAAAAAGTGACCCCATCAAACCCTCCAAAAACTTGGTAATTTTGGGCCAAAAAACAAAATATTCTGCATTACGACCCAAAAATTTTATTTAAAAGACGGGCTGAAACAAAGACTGTTCACAGATAATTATTTGATCCAGACGTTTTATGAGACCATACACAAAAAGAACACTGTTTTAAAAGCCAACTACTGACCTTCAAAAAAAGACTTTTTTAAATGATGAACAACAGCGTTTTTGCAAAACTATAGAGCCCCCACACAAACTAAAGATGTAAATTAGTTACAAAAGAAAAAACATAAGGTGGTTTTAAAACCCTAACTATCAAGATTTAAAATTTTTTGCGACGACGGGTTTGGGCATAGAAAAAAAAAAGGATTTACTTGGAAAAAACGGGTTTTTTTTCGGTTTACTGATTAGGTTGTCTAAATTGTTAATGCTAGAATTTCTGTATGACTACAAAACCCACTGACCCAGAATCTAGAGTTTTTACACAGACACTGATTTTTTTATCTAGACACCCCAACGAAGACTTTAAAAAGGATTTAGAATAGAAGGGGCCCAAAGGGAGCGTGGGGGTCCAAGCGACTATCCAAACTTTTCCCCTTTTACATTAAACTGCAAACAAGAAAGTGTTTGGGGAAATTAAGGAAACAAATGGGACATTTATCAAAAAATTTGTTGGTTTGGGTTGAGAGTACAGCTTTTGCTAGCCAGACTTCTGTAATAAGAAGGCAAGGGATAATAAAAAATTGTAAAAAAAAAAAATATAACTCACGAAAACTACAAGCAAGCCTCTTTGGAAAACAAAGTATTTTTCACCCAAATTTTAAATTCCTCTACTCTTCATCAAAGAAACACAACTGCTGTTAACAAGAATCATCCCTAACAAAACAAGAGAACTTTCAATCCTGGTTTTCATATGCTGTGGGCATTGGAGAACTTTAAAAGATTAAAAATTGACTGATTTGGGCTTGTATTTAAAATTTCACCCTAACTAGTACTTAAAAGAACCCAAATAGTACTTATTTAAAGAACCTAACTAGTATTTTCTATAATTAAAATTTACTTGCACAAATTTAAAAAAAGTACTTTTCTTAACAAACTTAACTTGACTTATCTAGTTCTTTTTTTTAGTTCAATAAAAAATTTCCAAAAAAAAGGGTTAAGAGGATTTTATTTTTTTTGCAGGGGGGTTTTTTCTTCTTTTATGTGGGGTTTGTACTTTGTTGCTAGGTTGGCGTTATATTTGTTGCTAAAAACCCGCCAAAAAACAGCAGGAGCTCCTAAACAAATGATACATCTTACATTTGATTGTGTTTTAATTGTGCGTGTTTGGTGATGTTGTTTACTATCAAAACAATTTTTGTTTTGCGATTGGTTTGCTTTTTAAAGTCGTTAAATTCAGCTAGCTAGGGCCAGCTGCAACACGCCCGGGACTTTTATTTTAAACCATCACTGTGGACTTCCCTTTGTGGGCTCACTTGTGGTACATTTGCTCGCGGATGTCTCGGCGTTTCTCCTCATTTTTTTTTTTGGGATTAAATTTAATATGATAAAAATTAAATTTTGATTAAAAGTAATTAATCCATGGAATGGGCTAAAAATGCCCCCAAATCTGAAATACTTCACATGCAAGGTTTTGGGGACTTTTTTAAAAAACCCGGATCTTGTGATAAGCATATTTAAAATCTTTTCTAAATCAACCGGGTCCCATTTTACTACAAACTTTAGCTATAACTATTCATTGTCTGCCCCACTGATTAACTTTTTTTGACCCTAGTTGTGCTTGTCCCTAGCGAGTCTTCTCAACGTCTGATGTGACTTTTTTTTTAATTGTTCAACACTTCGTTCATGCCTAAATATGTCTATTTTTCCACACGCGCCAGGATATAATCTTTATTTATGGCATGGTCTCTGATATCCTTGTCCTCCCCTTTTTATATTGTCACAATCCTTTTTAAAAAGCAATAAAAAAAAAATATAATATTTTTAAAAAACCATGATTTTTAAAGCGGTTTAAATTATGCAGTCCCTATCGTTGGTGTTATATCTATTCAACCCTTGAAAAATGTTTGTTGGGAATAAAACCCCCCAACGGGGAAAGATAGAAGTTTTCGCCAAAACTAGTTGAAACCCTTTAAATTTTGCTTTAACAAAAAAGTTTACTTTTAAAAAGCACTAGAAGTCTTTTATTATTTTTTTTTAATTTTTTTTTTTATTAATAAAAAGATGAGTGAAAAAAGTTATAAATATGATTTCCACTCTGCTGAAAATTTGCGGTTTTATATAGGCTATGCGTGTTAAAAAAAAACATTTTTAAAAATGAGGCCACCCAACCTAGGGGGGGTTAGACTTTGGGGATTTTGTTGGGGTTTGGTGTTTTTACTGCGGGTTTGATCAAAAAACTTTCTTGTTACACGGGGGATTATCCAGAAAAATTAATGCATAGAAAGATTAATCTAGAAATATTGATTATAAAAAGTGTCGGGAATTGGGTTTTCTTGGTGGGAGGAGCATTTTTAATGCTTTAGCCTTCCTGGAAGCATTATATGTTTAAAATTTGAGGTCCGACGAGAAGAGAACGCCATAAAAAAGGGGGGGGGGGGCAATAGAAGTTTTAGAAAGGAAAGAGCGTTACGAGAAAAGGCGAATTGCTCACTTGACTTTTTTAAAAAAAAAGTTAGAGAACAGGACATGCAGGCACACTTTACAGACTTTGATCACGCAATGAACGAGTTTACTTAGAAACAGTGAATTTTAAAAACATCACCACCGCCAGAACTGTCTGACTTTTATGAACCATTAGGAACAAAAGACGCAAGGATATTTTTTATTGCAGTTGGCATGACCTCAGTTTCTTTTTGTCATTTCTGTGAAAAAATAAAATGCATTTAAAATATGGATAAAAATATTTTTCTCCTAAAGGGTTTTTGAAAGGAAAGATGCTATGAAAAAATGAGTAAAGTGCTAGAGTGTTGAATCGATGCGAAAGATGGCTTTCAAAACACAATTTGGAAATATAGCCCCCCCCCAAAAAAAATGGGCCTAGATTTTTTAACCATTTCCCAAAATGACCCCCACCAAGGGATTTCGTTTTCCCACATGTAAATTAGAAAAAAAAAATTTTAAGTATGCTTGACAGTTGTTGACATGGTTTTCAAATACAAGACGTTGAACCTTTAACAGATAAAAGCTCAACTGCTGGGCTGTGGGTTTACAAAAATATACATGCGAGGTCCATTAAAGTACCCTGGGGGATCCAGGTTGATGATGAAAAAGATTTTAAAGTTCTGTAAACCCTGTTTAAAGGGGCAGTTACGTTAAAGGGGGATCCCAGGAAACCATCGTCCGCCTAGTAAAAAAAAAACTTTTAATAAGAATCTAGCTAAACGTCTGTTTACCTTCAATATCACAGAGAAATTATGGTAAAAACCAACACAAATGGGTTGGGAATTGCCAGCAGTCTTACGTGCATAAAACAACGAAAAATTTAAAGCAACGGGGCCTTAAACCAAAAAACGCAATCAAATTAAAAAAAAAAAAAATCTGAGATGTGCAGGGGACAAAAAAACTCTTTCCTTTTGGGACAAAAAATAAAATTGTTGTCCGGAAGGGGCAGAGGCGATTTAGAATTTAGACCCAAAGATCCTATAGGGGAGCGAGATGTATATGAATTGAAAGAATTATGAAAAAACCCCCTCCCGTGTTTATTTAAGAAGACTCTTTTCTAAAAAGCCTGCCTCTAAAGATCCTTTTTTTCGCGAAAGCTGCAAGTTGTCCCGCCAAACACAGGGGGTTAAAAAAAAAAAATAATATTTATTTTTTGCTAAACTTTTTTTTTTGTTAAAAACTTATTTTTTTTAACCTTTTTTGGATTTTAACTGATCATGTGTTGTTTTTCAATGTTCTATTTAATTGCATCAGGTCTACCGGGTTTGAGGAAAAGTCTTTCTCCCTCCTTTTGAAGTTCAATTTTTTTCCCCGTCTATAATCCACCATCGCCATAAGTTTCGAAATTTTCGTCTGAAAGTTTTTACCCCTTATGATTTTTTTATTCTTAATCTTAATGAACAAAGTTTTCTGATGCTAGGGTAAAAGGCATGTGCTTTTTAATTTGGGAGTTTTTTTTTTTTAAAACTTTTACAATCATAGACTGGCCCCCAAACCAAAACCCAAAGGCCCCCTAATGCTAAAGAGGCGGGCGCCCCAACCCCAGTACTAAAACAGCAACACTAGCCCCAGCACTTACACCACTACAGTGATGACCAGAAAATTACTAAGCAAGAGTATTTAAAGTTTTAGCTATTTTTTTCTGTACCCTATACTTTTTCAAGTCGCTTTTATTTCCTTTTAATTTCGTTATTTGCTCTAACCTAAACTGTTGAACCCCCATTTTTTAATCAAATTTAATTTTGTAAAAATGTTGTATTAATCTTTGGTAGCACTTCAAAAACAGGTAAAAAGAAATAAATAAAACAACTTAAAAAAATAAGTCGAGTACTGTTAGTTTGTCTTTTCAACATCACAGTAACCTGTCAATGATAAGAATGTTTATTTCTCCCCTTTTTAAAAGGCAAAACGCTTGGGGACCATCCAATTTTCCAGACGATGATTGTACCCCCCGTGCTTAAACATGTTCGGCAAAATGAAAAAGACTCCCCTGGGTAATTAAAAAACAAAAATTAAAGTACATGTTAGGCATTTGGTGGTTTTGGGGGTAATTTCAGGGGTTCTGTGTCCCCCCCCTTCAAAAAAAGGGCTTCTTTTTGCCAGCACTATTCACGTTTATAGTATCTATTACAATCCTTTTTTCTGTTGTGTTCTGGGCAAGACTATAAGAAAGGGGGCCCGCATTCAAAGCCTTTCTGAAATTGTTTTTTTATCAAAGTATCATTGGGGCTTCGCAAAATTTAAATTTAAAATCCAGTTTATTTCAGGACAAAACCCAGTTATTGTCTTGTTATAAAACCTGCTTATATTTCCCAACCCCCCCCCATCCCTTTTTATTCAAAAACCATAAACATTTCCGTCACCCCCACAAACAAACTCATTGTGTCTGCAGGGGTTTTTTCTCTATGAACGCATTTAGGGGCTAGCTGCGCTTTTTATTCTGGGCCCCCGAGACATTCTTTTTATATTAAAATTATAATAAACAATCTACAATAAACAAACGTTTGAAATGGGGGGTCGTCCGCAAGATGCTTAGCGTGCTTAGATTTTTTAACTGTTCTTTTATTTATTTTTTTAGCTGATCTTTGTCCCTTATTTATAATTTTCACTTAAACTTCTTCAAAACTTCTTTGTCCTTAGTGTAAAATAAACAACCCATTTTAAATGTGATCTAAAGTCTTTAAGGGCAACATTGTATTTTTGAGTTAAAAGCCACACAGAAACTATGGCGTGAGGCCACTAAAAAGGGTGCTTTGACAAGCTTTTTTTTTTTAACAAGTCTCGTTCAGCTGAAAAGTCCTATAATAAAAAGGTTTCAGTTCTCTCAATAGTCTAATAAAATTTTAAAAAAGTCCTCGTTTGCGCTAGGATCAACTAAAAATAATTCTCGTTGTCCAAATAAACTTCCTTTCTTTGTAAGAAATTGTTGCACTTAATGGTTTGCAAATAAACAATTACTCGAATGAAACCTGTAATTTTTTTAAAAATCAATACAAGACGTTTTCCCCCCAAAACGTAACCGCGATAAGAGAAGTGCAATCTTTAGGAAAAAATTCAAACTATCCTCTGCTTTTATTGGGAAAATTTTTTCTACTTTTAATAACCCCTCTTTAAACCCGTTTTCTTCAAAGTTTAACTGAGCATCACAAACCCCAGAAAATGCTTTTTTTGGGCGTTTCCCTCTGCTTTCTTGTGAAAATTTTATTTTTATCCATCTTCCCCACCCTTTCTCACTTCCAAAAAATTGTTGTCAAAAATTGGGTCTTTAAATTCCCGCCCCCGCCCATATTTGGTTATAAATAGCTTCGATCTTAATCATAAGGGGAATTTTTTTTCATACACGTCAACTGAGGATCTTTTGCCTCCCCCCCAGCGAACAACTTTTTTTTCATCAAAGAGTTGGGGAGGTAAAAAATCCCGACCCCCAAAACAACTGATCAGACTTGCCTTTATGCACAGTCAAACCCTTTCAATTTTTTGGGTTTTGAACGCTTTGATTCTCTTTAAAAGGGTTGTTTCTTCATGAAACAAAACAAAAAACCTTTTAAAAACTCGAGATGATTTAATTTGTTCCAGAGAGTGTCTCGCTTGTTTTATTTTCTGTAATGGGTTTTAAACCCTTTCATAATAAATTTAAAAGTTTTAAATTTTTTATGGGTTAAAATTTTTTGGGCCCCGTTCAGGGTTAGTAACAACATCAAACTCAAGAGAAAGCCCGACTGTGTATTTTGGGTAATGGGGCCCTTTAGACAAAAAAAAAGAACGCTAGGAAATTTAAAAATCAGTTCATAAGTAAGTTTTTCTTTTAGTGCACCTTGGTAAAAGGGATGCCTTTAGTTCAAAATATGGTGCAAAATCTGTGCCCAAAGCTTTGTACTGCCCCATCTTTAACATATCCTTTGCTCCTCCCTTTAAACCCGTGTTGAGGCCGTTTGACCTGTTTCCCTGATAAACTTTTCCCTTTTTTTTCTTTTTTGCAGCCATAAAACAGAATGAGGGAAAAATGTCTGCCTCGCTTAGTGCAAAAACTTCTCTGCCCCCCAGTGTGATTGCCATATTTTAACGATGGCCCTGCCCCAAAATTAGAACAAATAATTAGATCTGTCGATTTAAACTATTTTGAAAGAATTTTTGCAGTGCCTTTAAAATCGCCCCCCAGATCAGGGAAAAAATTTTTTTTTTAATTAAAGTTTGTCCGGTTTAATTTAAAATTTAACTAATTAATCCCTTATCCTTTTCCCATAAACGGTTCCCCCCCTTTTTCTTTCAATGGGCGAGGGCACAACCCTTGATTCATTTTTTATAAAAAAAAAAAAGAAATAAATAAAAAAAATGGTGAAGATTTTTTACGCGAATGATCCCGTTGAAGAAAAATAAGATGAAAAAAGAACTGGGCCCCCCATTTCAAGAAGACTTGAAGGGGCGGGGTTTTTTATCCCTAGACACCCCTCAAAACATTGCGACACGAATTTAAACATTCTATAAAGCATAGTACGAGAGTCCAAAGTATTTACCAACGATTTTGAGGAAAATGGGAGGAATTTTTATATAAGAACGGGGGCAGGAGCCCGTTAAGAGTTACTAAAAAGCCAGGGACAAACCCAAAATTTTAAGTCTAAGAAAAATTAACGGACCTCCCTGCTGCTAATGAACCAATTAAAACCTTTTGAGAATAAAGCCCAGCCCTTATTTTTTACAAAAATTTGGGAAGGGTTTCCAACACAATCTAAAATTTCAAAACATACCTTTCTTAAAGTTTTAACTCAAGAAGCAGATGAACTAAAAGCGAAATTGAAACGATTTAAGGAGGAACGTAGAAAAAATTAGAAAACAATTTACGATTTTGAACCCACTGGTGAATTGGGTCTTAGATGAAAACGATAAGCTTAGGCGCGAACTTGAGGGTATTTAAAAATGCTCTTACAACTGTAAGGGGAACTAGCGTCAAATTGGGGGAAAAATTGGGGGATAGGAGAAGATAGAAAAGAAAAAAAATAAACTCGCTGATGCAGATGAAAATTTAGGGGAAGAGAAAAGGTAGAAAAACAGCAGAAAAAAGGATTTAAAGATAGAAAGGGCGGCCAGGGTTTGAAGCGCTGTTACTAAAAGCGCGTAGATCACAAACAACAAATAAAAAGGAAACTAAAACAGAATACTTTTTTGAAAAAATACGCTCGCTGAAAAAAAGGAAAAAAAAAAAAAAACACCCGAAGGTGCTGGGGGGGACCCAGAGAAACACGTCTTCATGCCTTTTAGAGCGTCCCGACCCCCTTGGGGGCCCGCACGTGTTGACGGTGGTACAGGGACGCGTGACACTCCTTAAGTATCAAGGGGCATAACTGCTCCTGAACAGAGGTAAATTAGACTACAGGATGCAGCTCATAACAGCCTTAAAGTACCCTCCCCCTGGGTGTTTTCCCCCCCCGTATTTCATGATGCAGAGCGACCGGGGAAAAAAAAAACCACCCTCCAGTGCCGACACACCCCCCAGACCCAACCCCCCCTGCCTGCGGACAGATGAAGACTGCCCCCCAGACACAGCCAAGCTTTCGCCACACGGCTTATGTGCCCCAAGAGGAATCCAAAATTTTGTCTTTCCCACTGTCAAAAGGACTTTTCCCTATGGCATGGGTCTTTCACCCATCACTGGACCTTTTCTCCAGGGGCAGCCTGTTAAGGCGAAAAAAAGAAACACCCGAAGGTGCTTGGGGGGACCCAGAGAAGCACTGTCTTTTCCCCCCTTTAGAGCAGTTTACCCCCCTTGGAGGCCCGCGCTTGTTGACGATGGGTACAGCACCGCAGGACACTCCCTAAGTATAAGGGACATAAAATGCCCTGAACAGAGGTAAATTAGATACGGATCAGCCATAACAGCCCCTTTAAAATAGATTCCTATGGGTGTACCCGCCCCATTTATGACTGCAGACCCCGGCGAAAAACCTGTTCAAAAAACAAGGGATTACAATAGTTATTATTAACGGGTGGGGCTTGCTATCTCTACATGTTTTGCTTAAAAGGTAGTGCGCCAACAGGGCAGTGCGCCCCCGACAACCCCAGCCTGGTAAAAAAATTGGATTGGAAAACAATTGCATCATTTTGCAAAAATTATTAAAAAAGTTAGCTGTAAAACGCTTTTATGTCTGCCCGGCATAATTGGCAGTGTTGTTTGTTGGGGGTTTTTTCTATATAGGCAAAAAGGGTGGTTTTGAGTTTTTAATAAGACCCCCCTTTTAAAAAGGGTTTAATTCACAAGAACATAGACCGTAGTAGGAAGTCAACTTTTGTCCCCACCCCTTTACTTTTTTTTACAGATGGGAAAAAAGAGGGTTTGATCTTTTATACAACAACTGAATTTAATTTAAGGGGAAAAAAGATGGTGGTGATCGCGTAAAAATGTCGTATTTGCTTTTAGGTTGATGTCCTTTGTTTTCCCTTGAAATGAAAACACCCAAAAGAAAATTTAAACATACACATTCTAATAACAACAAAGTCTCGTCCTTTCCCCTTCACTTTTTGCAGTACCCCAAATATCAACTGTCCGCTCGTGTACAAATATCTTCCGGAGGACACACACAGGTTAAATATATTTATTTTATTATATTTTTATTATTATTAAATGTCTGAGTGTTTTCTGGGTGCTTTGAGTGGGGGAGTGTTTATGAAATTTGCCATCAGTTACGAATATGAGCTTCCCGGCTCCCCTGACGTTCACGTTTTTCCCCGATCCCCCGGGAAGGTTGACACACCCGCACGTTCCTCCCGACGAAGGAGTAGCGGGATAAAAATGTGTGCGAAGGGGGATGAAGGGGTAGCAGGATGGGAGTAGAACAGGAACGGAATACGGAGTACAGGGAAAACAGAAAAAGGGCAGGATAGGACAGGACGGACGGACCTGCAAAATAACAATTGTTTAGACTTGCACTTTATGGCTATCACTATTCCACCCCTTACACTCTAAACACACTTTACAATTTTCACTAGCTTTTTCTATCTTTACAATTGATTTCCTTTAAAAATTGCTTACGACAAAAAATCGTTTAAAAAGAAAGGAAAAAAAGTATCGAATTTCCCTCTGCCTTGATGGTTATTCGCCCGGCTTAATGCTTGTGAATTTAAAATTTAAATTTAAACCTTTAACAATTTAGTCAAATGGGTCAATCTTTATTTAAGAACTTAGATCCGAGAAAAATGCTTCGTTCGTAACTCGAACTCGTTTACGTCTTTAAAAAATAAATCTGCTTACACAAATATACTCTTTGATATGGTTGCATTTTCAAGGTGAGCTAAAAAAATTTACATAAAATGGATTAGTACATGGCAACACGAATTGAAGCAAACAGATAAAAAAGACAGCTCTACGATCAATCTACGTGTTTACTGGTAAAAATGAAAATTTAATTCGAGCATTTTTTATGTCGCCCGCAAAAAAAAAATGTTAACGAATCGGTAAACGGCTTAAACGATTTTGTTGAAATAAATTTGTTGCGCTCCGGGGAAAAAAAATTTTGATTTTTTTACCCCAACAAGCCTTCTTGACCACATACGGATCGCCCACGGAACATGAGACTCGTTCAACTCTCCCAAAAAAGTTGTGGGGGTTCCTTGCCCCGTGGGCCCCCTTTAGTCCGGCCCAGATGTATCTTCAAAAGGTTTTTTTGCTCTAGAATAAATAGACCTTTCTTTGGGAGCCAAACCCCCGTCCCGGGGTTTCCCGATGGTGATGCAAGGTACTATTTCGCACATGCGCGGGGGGAGAAAAAAACCACTGACACTTGGACGATCGCGTTTTGGGCAGTTTCGATGGTTTCATCCCCACGATTGTAAATTATTTTTATTATAAACCCAAAGCAAGTCTGCATGACGCTTGGAATTATAAACTACTGCCCTAAAGCAAAAACTAACAAATTTGTTTTGTCGTTTAGACATAGAAATTTAAAAAAAACGCAGATTTAATAACGTAGTATCGTTTCTCATTTTTTTAAAAAAAATGAACCGACTTATGAAAAGAATTCAAACCTGGTTTTAGGTGACCATTTGGAGTTAGGGGTGCTAGCTGCGGATTAATTTTTAGTGAAATTAAAGTATGGCTTATCCAGTAAAAGTTAAAATACAACAAGGGCTGTCTTTTCGTTAGTATGACTGTCAGTGCGGGGCGATCAAACGGGTGGCGTGCTTTCTGGTTGTGGGCTGCTTTCTGGCTGGGGGGGCGCTTATAAGGGATCGCTTTCTTCAGGGCTAGGTACTTTTTTAAAATGGATGGTGCAGGCCTTGTGTTTAAGCCATGATTGTGCCCTAAGTTTTGATCGTCTCCAGATGAGGATTTCATTGTTATAAATCTGTATCATGCCAATCTTTTAGTTTAAGGTCAGAGGGTAGCATATATATCCATGGCCTGCAACAAAGTCACCTTTGACCTAGCATGTGCAAGAACGTCTTGATACCTTTGTATGCTGGAGGAAAATAAACAGCAGATTTAATAGATCTTCTAAATTGGCTAGAAATTGTTTTCTGGCATCAAAGCCTGTAGATTGATCATTTATGCTTAGACGTAGCCTGTGCTTGTGCTCCTAATAGACACCAAAGTGTCCTTATGCAGTCATTGAGTCTTTGCACCCCTGGCATTGTTAGACCTTCACTTTCATCTAAGATAAATGTTGCCAAGCATTAGGATGTTTTTGTTCTATGTATCCCAATCGAACTTGTTTTTTTGGTTGAAAAGAGTGTGGCCAGGCCAGTAGTCATAAGTTTTTCTCTACGTTCGCCCCACAAATGCAATGTGCCTAACCATGATTGCGGTCTAACTTTTGTCTAAAGTTAGTTGAGGGTTTAATGTTAAATTCGTTGCAGATTCTTTCATATGCATTAGTGTCCATTAGGTTTTTAAATGGATTAAAACGCGTTGTCTTTTAGGGAGGGGCACTTTTTAGTTCAGCTGTATTCGTCTGTACTGGTAATAAACATGAAAGTTATATACGACTTTACAAAAAGATTAGGATGGTTTAAATGGTTTGCATATGAAACACCACAGCCAGTAGTTGCGCAGTAAATGGCAAAATTTAACTGATTCGGGTAGAACGTCATAGGGCGGGATGACCATGCTGATGGCACTCTATCCTCTTTATTGGCGGATATAATTATTTGGGTTAGTGGGTTTACAATCCTGACTTGAAAGCCATATGTTTCGCCCTACTGCAATGGTTAGTAAACTGAAGTCCAAAGATTTGGGGTTATAAAAACGCTCCTACATCGTAAGGTGGCACTTTCGTTATATTTAAAGGTTCCATTTTTAAATAGGGTTTTTTTAATTTGTGATAAAAAGATTACATCTATATAACCAAGCAAAACGAGCGTGTGTTCTTAACGTATCCAATTGTCAATTCTCGCGGGAGTTGTAGGATTGCCCTTAAAGAAATTGGCTTTAAAGTTATGTGGGTTTAAAATATCTGAAGGAGTTCAAAATAACTGGATCAATATTAGTAACGAGGTGGGCAATCAAATAACTCATGCAAAAATACCCGATGGTTACTACAACTTTTGCTTTTTAAAAGAAGGTAAATTTGCGAATGTGGCATATTGTTAACAATTTAACGAAACAAAAACCTCAGAATTACTGGGACATTTCCCACTCGAAAAAAGAAGAGTACACTTTTCCTAAAGGCCTAGCTAAAATCTTAGGCTTTCACAGTAGTGACAGAGCTTATAGATTTAGTACAAGAGAAGATGTTTATCAATTTGAAGGTAATAAACCTTCGATTTTCTCGTGAACCCAATGTTGTATGTTCATTTACAACAGTTAAAAAAAAGATGCTAATTTGTTTGATGGCTATCCGTCTCAGTTCTAAAGGTTTTGCCATCAACTAGGGGGGGGTTTTGCGATTATCGATTATCTCAGTTGGAAAAAAAACAGGTGAATTTAAAGAATTAATTAATGGGCCTAAAAATTTATTAGATGTAAAAATAACTAACCAAATAGGGGAGCCGGTTGTTTGTTTGATTTATTAATAGTGCTAGAAGTAGAAGAGCGTACTGTAAACCCTTAATTTTCATGCCCCTGGGGAGAATGTTAATATGTTTTTTTCAAGATCACCAAAACATATCTTGCACGTAAGCCCCCCCCCTTTTAAAGTAACGATTACGTCGATTTTTGCAGCTTTTGCGTTTATTTGTTAGAAAAAAGGTTTTATTTTTGGGAAAGTAGCATGAGAGGATGATTTGTTTGTGAAAGGGGGTTTTCGTGCAAAATAGATGGGTGAGCTTGAACAAAATATTATTTCTCACACCCCACACACACACACACACCCCACACCAGCACAAACACGCACCCACACGCACAACACGCACACACACCGCACACACACAGCACACCACACGCACACACGCACACACACAGCACGCCCCACGCCACATAACAATATGAATCGGGCGAGTGCGCGCACGCACATTTTTCTTGTTTGTTGTTCTTAATTCTAGAATACTTTTTTCCCCTTTTGTTGTTTAATGGTATCCTTTATTAGAATGAAATTTACAGCAGAATGGAAGTGTCAGTACACCACACATCAGCACATAAACAAACCCGACATTTTGTATCGTTCTCCTATCACTAAAACACCAAACAAATTTTCCCCCGGGAATGTTCCGCAGATTTCGCATGGTGAGGTGAGTCAAGAAAGAAAAGGGGGTGGAAGAAGAAGAAGAAGAAGAAGAAGAAAAGAAAAAAGAAAAGAAAAGAAGAAAAAAAGGTTAAAAAAAAAAAAGGAAAAAAGAAGAAAAAAAAAGGGGTTAAAAATCAAAACAAAACAAGAAAAAACGAAAAAAAAGAAAAAAAAGTAAAGGCGCACACCCCACACAACACACACACACACACACACACACACACAAAACACAACCACACACACACACACACACACAACACCACACCACACAAAACCACACACACACACCACACCGCACGCACGCGCACCCCACACCCACACAACACCAAACACACCACCACCCCAACACCACACACACAACACACACACCCACACACACACACCCCGCACACTTGTGGTGGGGGGGAAAAAAAAAAAAAGAGAGAGAAAAGGAGAGGAGGGGGGGAGAAGAAGAGAGAGAGAGAGGGGGAGAGAGAGAGGAGAGGGGAGAGAGAGGAGAAGAGAAAAACCCCCTTTTTCAAAAAAAATTTGGATGGATTCCGTTGTTCTTGGTTATGATTTTTTGCAGATTGAAAAAAATTTTTAACTCATGGATTTATTCTTTTTAAGAAGAGAGAGAGGAGAGAAGAGGGGGAGGAGAGAGAAAAAGAGGAGGGGAGAGAGGAGAAGGAAAAGAGAGAGAGAGAGAGAGAGAGAGAGGCTGTTCTAGCGGAATTTTTTTGTTAATATTTTTAAAAATTTTTTCCGTATAAGTTTTTTTTCTGTTAATTGTTTCTTTTTATTCATGTTAAATAAAATGACTGTTGTGCTCTGAAAAACGAAAAAAAATGATTTTGTACTTTAAAAAAGGGTTTTCCAGGGGGGAAATCCTTTTTTTAAATTAAAAAAAAATCATGGTGTTAATCAGAGAAAATGTCCAGACCAGAACTGAACAAAGAACGGGAAACAGTAACAATGCACCAGACTGACTAAAAGCCATTTTTGTAAACGAAGCTGTGTTTGTCTGCATAGGCGACAAATGATAACAAAATAAATATACAAATTTGACACCAACTTACCAAAGATTGTGCTTCCATTAACGGTAAGCTCTAAGAGTTATAATCCACAAAAACAATGTGTTGTACGACACAAAAAACGACACAACCGATATCAGCTATCTCGTAATTGGGTCAAACGAACCCGAGTTCCTCAGCCCCTGTCCGTGGAAACAACGTTGGAGTAACCGTTACTGTGTGTCAGGGTCACTGACATTGCATACTTGAGGCCCGGAACATGTTACAGATAGATCTAGTGGAGGCTACTCATGTTTAAAAAAAACTTGTGCATGTTGCGGACTGACATGTTCCATGGTCAGTGGATAACTTGCGTTGATCGCATTAGAGTCAATATTTCCTCTAGATGTGCCGAGGGTTGAGCCCGGCGAACATATTCCGCTCACGTATCGCATGCGTGTGTGTGCATCAGTGGATATCTGTGTGACAGCACAGCTTGGGGGGTGTAGGGATGATATCTTGAGATTTTGTAGGAGTTTTCCTGAAAGTGGGGGAATTGGGACATGCATCAACCTCACTGTGAGTTGCCCAATCATAGTATTTTTTTTTTTTTAACCTTACGTTGAATTATCCAACCACAGCAAGTTGATGTAAAGCAGGCTGGGTTAGGTGAACTGTCACCAGTGTTATTTGCAGCTGTTCAGAATGGAAATCTCCTGGGGACGTGTGTGTGTTTGATTCTATTTGAAAGTCCTGGTGAATCTTAACATTTTATTAATAAGGTCTAAGTGAGGAATCCTCTTTTCTCGTAAGCCCTTCTTGCCTTGGCTAAATCTCTTCCATTGCCTTGTTATGGCCGATATCTCTCTCATCGACCGTCAATTTAACTAAACATATAATTTGCTTCCAGAGAGAGGCCAAAGCATTAAAATGAGCTCCTGCCCCACCAATGAGAACCAATCCAGATTTCTTTTTATGAATTATTTTTCTTATGAATTAAACTGCCTTAATATTTTTCTGGGATAATCCCCTGTGTAACAAGAAAGGCTTGAGGCAATCCCAGCTAGTAATTACAACTATAACCTTAACAACTTCCTCAATGTCTAACCTTCCTAGGTCAGCTGACTCCATTTTAAACATGTGTTTTTTGCTAATACCCTATTCCTATACTAAGACCGCCAATTACAGCAGAGTGGTAAATCGTATTGATAATCTTTGTTTCGCTCATCTTTTTATTAACTAAAAAAATAATTAAAATAATCATAATACGAAAGACTGTCTATGTGCTTTTTAATCAGATAATCTTTTGTTGTTAAAGCTAAAAAATAAGGTTGCAACTAGTTTTGGCGAATCTTCTATCTTTCCATGTTGGGCGGTTTTATTCCTAACAAACATTTTGCAAGGGTTGAATAAACTATAACACCAATGATAGGCACTGCATAATTAACCAGCTTTAAACTCATAGTTTTAAAAGTATTATTTATTTTTATTGCCTTTAAAATGGATTGTGACGAACTATTAAAGTGTGAGGTGGAAGCAGACTACTCCACAGGCTCTCAACAGACCACTGCCATAAAGAAAGATTATACTCTCTGGCTGCGTGTGAAAAAAAATAGACAGTATTAGGCACTGAACTAAGTATTGAACAGATTCAGCAATTGTCTACTTCAGACGTTGAGAAGTACTACGCTAGGCACGAAGCGCAGCTAGGATAAAAAATGGTTAGATCGGTGGGGCAGACAATGATTAGTCTATATGCTAAGTTAGTAAGTAAGATGGCGCCAGTTGATTCAGAAGAAGATTTAAATATGACTTATCACAAGATCCGGTTTTAAACAAGTCCTAGAAACTCTTGCATGTGACATGTATTACAGATTGGGACGATGTTATGCCCATTCATCATGGGATTAATTACTTTTAAACATATTAATTTTGATCATATAAATTTTAATCGCAATTAAAAAAATGAGCGATCAGGAGAAGAAGACTCCACAGGAGCAGAATGTACCACAAGTAAGTCCACAAGAGAATGCGCCCAGAGCATCCCACAAGTGAGTAATGTTACTAAGTCCTAAACGTCCTGGACGTGTTGAGGCCAGGCGTAAAACTAGCTGAATGGAACAGACTGCAAAAAGCAAACCAATCAGCAAAACAAAAATTGTTAGATAGTATACAACATCAACACCAGCACCGCCACCATCACCAACAACAACACAATCACAATCAACTATAAGTGTATTATTATGTATTTGCTGCTGTTGTTGTTGGTGGGGGGAGGGGGGGGGGGGGGGGGGTCAGCATACAAATGTCTAACGCCATACTTAGCAGCAAAATCACAAACCCCCACAAAACAGTAAAAGAAGAACCAGCTTCTGCAAAAAAATGTTACAACCTCCCGCTGTAGACCCATTTGTATGGATTAGTTTTTAAGAAACTAGATAAGTTGGTTATAAGAAGTATTTTTTAAGTTTAAGTACAAGTAAATTATAAGTTATGTTAAGTACTAGTCAAGTACAAGTAGGTTCTTAAGTAAGTACAAGTTAGGTTCTTAAGTTAAGTACTAGTTAAGTACAAGCTAGGTTCTTAAGTTAAGTACAGGCCAAGTCAGTCAAGTTAATCTTTTAAAGTTCTCCAATGCCCTACAGCATATGAAAACTCAGGATTGACGTAAGTTCTCTCGTTATTGTTAGAGACTAGTGATTTCTTGTTAACAGCAGTTTGTGTTTACTTGATGGAGAGTAGAGCGCAGATTAACATTTGTGTGATGAAATACTTTGTTTTCAAAGAGAGCTTGCTTGTAGTTGTCGTGAGTTATATTTTTTTTTACAACTTCTTTACTTATGCCCTTAGCCTTCTTCATTACAGAAGTCTGGCTAGCAACACTATACATCCTTGCCCGTAAACCAACGTATTCCGTATAACTGTCCATTAAGTTCATCCTTCATCTTTCCAATCACTTCTTGTTTACAGTTGAATGTAAAGGGCTGTCTTTAGGATAGTCACATGTGTCGTACCATCCATCAGCTCCTTTGGCTACCTCTGTTTCTAAGTCTTTGTAAAAGTCTTTTGTGGGGACGTCTAGAATAAAACTGTCAGTATCTTTGTAAAGAACTCTAGACTTGGGATACAGCGGTTTTAAAGTAGTCATACAGAAATTCTAGCATTAACAGCTTTGACAGCTCTACACGGTAAGCCCTATAAACACCGGTTTGTCCAACATAACTTTCTGTTTCTTCATCATAATGCCAACCAGGTCGTTATTAAATTGTCTAAAGTCTTGATAGTTAGGTTTAGAGACCAGTTTGATTGCTTGTTTTTTGTTTGTAACATAATCTCACATCTTGCGTTTGTGTGGGTTCTCCATGGTTTTGCCAAAACAACTGTTGTTCATTAACTTGAAAAAGTCTTTTTTCTGAAGCATCAGTGGCTTTGGTTCTAAGATCAGTATTCTTCATGATGTATGGCCTCTTAAAGGACTCTTGGTCTAAAGCAATGATTCTGTGAACTTTTGTCAGCTTTAGCCCGTGTCTTAAGTAAAACTGTAGGAGTCTGTAATGGCATACATACTTAGTCTTATGACGGAGATTAGGCACAAGTTTAGCAGGTTCTGTGGGGGCCATCTTAGCTTTCTGCAGCTAGGGGGTAATCGTTGTGGATATCGTGTAATTCTTTAGGATATTCTAAGTCTACTTCCAAGATTAGTCCTGTTGGATTATTAGGCGTAAGCTGTGACAGAATACATAACACTGTATTAATTTCATGAGGCCCTTTTATCATTTTAAAGTTTCTCAGTGGGGAGTGGCTGGCTCATAGCCCATCCATACAGATGTTAGCGTCTAAATACATTAGATAGTTAGATGGTTTAGTTGGGTCATAGTCATCTAAGTACTTAATGTTGGCTTTACAGCAAGGATGTGAGGCCATGCTAATACCTCCCCTTAGGCCGTCTTCAATCATCTGGAGTGTGGATAAATTAGATATTAAGTCAATCTGGATGTTTGTAGACTTTAGAATGCATCCCAAGAGAGGCCTGGGGCAGAGATGTAATGTGATGAGTCTAGACCGTAATGTTTCTGCATGTAAATCTGTATTTCTGAAAAGACGTCTGCTAATAGACATACGTCAGCCATCAAGTATTGATCATGATAATCACCCATTGTTTGACAGTGTAATTCTGTCCAGGCTTTCTGGGCGTATTCATATTCAGAGTCACGAGTTCTTGTATTCATAAGGGTAAACGCCTTTACGCACTAAAGATAAGTTAAAAATTTGTTTAGTTATTGGGAAGTCTTGTAACGATCCTGCTAATTTATCAAAACTTCCATCAGATGTTGGGCAGAGTCATAAAAGGATAAAACAGTCAAGAGTAAAAGTCATGTACTTTTCTGAAGACTGTGCAATGCAGGTAACCCTCTTATATTCAGAAGTCACGGCTTGCATGATAAAATGAGAATCATAAGCCCGTAAGTTATGAAAGAAAATGGGCAGTTTCCAAGTCTTTGGGTCAAACTTAAGCTGACGATTACACTTGCTGTGTGCTGCTCCTCTAAACTTTCCGCTAATGTGATCATGGTCTCTTACTGTTGGGTTTTCTTTACTGTTAAGTGTTAGCTCTACGCCGCAAATCCAACAGTGGTGGCTGAGTCATAACGTTCTTGGTCTTCAGGAGTCATAACAATGTCTGAAAGATTCAGTTGATTGGAGAACTGATTACGAAGTTGTTTCATGTGTTGTAAAAATCGATTAGCTGCATTTGGGCCTCTGTAAATCTCAGGTGTTGTGTGTGCGCCGTCTAATCTAACAACAACAAAAGCATAAGAACAGATCTGGTGGGTTAATAAGGTTGTTTTTTGTTCTGGTTGTTGTGGCCCATAGTACTGTGGCAAGATTGATTCAAAGTCAGCGTAAACTACGTATGGACTCATCTGCATTTTGTGTAAATTTTTAAAGCTAACTTTAGACCCTGGTTTGGGTGCAATAAGTTTAGTTTCACAGTCTACAAAACTTTTACAATGAGTTCTATGGCTGGCAGCTGCTTCTATAGTTGGAATTCTGACCAAACACCTTCTACAAAGCCCTTGTTTAGCATGATCCTTTGATGTAAAAACCATAAGCCTGCTAATTGATCTGATTAATACACTAGTGGCTCTTTTGCCAATCTGCAAAAAGTATCAAGTCTACATGTTTGTCAAGTGATTCGCCAAAAGTAGGGGCTTTTGGGGAGATCCTTAGAGGCACTAGATTGTCTACTACAGACCACGTGTATACGTTTACAGTGATTGGTTTGGTTTGATCTTGAAACTGAGATATGCTTTCTATACTTACTGGAAAGTTTATGCCTTCAAAGTTCAGTCCATGTCTATATTGTTCATAATTGGAGACTCTTTCTGCGTTCTTTTTAACAGGATGTAAATGCGCTAAAACGCACCACATAAAACACATGCTGTCAGAATTATGTATGTTTAAGACTGCCCGTTTTAACACTAACTCTTTTGGGAGAGGAAGGTAAGAATTGACGACTATGGGATAGAACGTTGTTTGTCTTAATCTGATTTCAAGGACTGTTCCTTCAGACCAGCCAGAACCCCTTAACTTAGCCTCCTCACACGCATGGTTAAACTGGGTAAGCATGTAATCAGACCAATTCAGAATTAAAGTCGCGATAGCTAATAACTTCTTTCTGTTTAGTTGAAACCCAGACTTGCATGCTACTACAGTCAGGCGTTATATAATCAATCAGAAGCTAACAACACTTTTACTGGCGGGCTGGTTTGAGGAGACTCTGGGATTTTGCTTATAGCATCTGTAACGCTTTCCTGAACATTTGTGGGGTTAGTAATGTCCATGTCCACTTCAATAAACGTATTGCTTAATTGTTTATTACTCCTTTAACCAGTGCGTTGGCTGGCAGTTTTTCAAACTCAGACTCGCTTGTGAGGTTCATTATTTAAACACAAATATTTACGTAAATTAGAAAAATAAATGTTTACAAAAGTAAGTAAAACGCGATTTTATTCTTCACCAAGCGTTGCAATACATCAAGACAGCCTAGCCTTACAGAAAACTTGCCAATATTTTCGCTTTTTCTGATCTCTACAGTCAATGTTCATACTTTAATTGCTTCGTTAAATAGTTCACTATGATCTTTTATTATTGTTTACATCATGCTCAAACCAGATTGTTAAAATCAATGTTTAACACTTTCATTGTCTCGTCAAATAGTTCATTACAATTTTCTATTAAAGACTTTAGATTATTCTTTAAATCAGATTTACTGAGTTCGGTCGCCGTCATTTTTAAATCCTAAAAATGTAAAAAAAAAATAATTGAAATGTAAATTCAGCTGTTATTCATGGTCTTTTTAATCGTAAAAACTTGTCTTGATTAAAGTGAATAGTTACTCCTTTAGGGTCAGTAGAAACAGTCAGATTAGCATCTTCAGGGAGATAATGTAAATATCTTTGTTCAAAATCACCCTATCTTATTTTGCACGTAAGCCCCCTTTTTAAAGTAATGATTACGTCGATTTTTTGGCGGTTTTGGCATGTTAATTTTGATTGTAAAAAAGGTGTTAATTTTGGCCAAAAGTGACATGAGAAGAACGAAATGTTGTTTGTAAAAAGGGGGGTTTTCGTGCAAAATAAGATGGGTGAGCTTGAACGAAGATATCTACATTCTCTGCCGTCCTTATTTTGTAAGTGATTTAACTCGTTGTTTCTTGGATAGCCCTGTCGCATATCTCATTGTGGGTAATGTTCCTGGAGTTTGTGTTAGCGGTGAGTCGAGTGATGTGTCTGGCGAACCTTTCTCTTTAGCCGCCGTTACGAGGGCTAGAGCTAAGCATGTTGTGGACAGAAAGCCTTTGTGTCAGATACCGGATGATCTGAACATTTCCCATGCTGATCTTGTTCAGAAAGAGAAGGATGATAAGTCATTGAAGTCGTGCTTCCCGTCAGGGTCTTCTGGTGTGCCTGCTGTATTTACCTCCGATGTTGTATGGACAGTTGTTTTTTCCACAGTGTACTTCAGTGCCTTGGTCAGAGATGGCACCTTTGACTTGTGACCAAGAACAGGTTTTTTTAAGTGTACTTCTGGTGTTGGTCTTTCTGTGAATCCCTCTCCAGAGTCTGTTGTTCCCAAAGTAGTTTGTACAATTGGTTTCGTCCAGCACTGTGATGATGCTTTACCTATTCCCACTTTAGCTGTCCCGATGGCGTCAGCTATGCCAGATGAAAATGTCCATTCAGTACAGTTTGATTGTGCTTTTGTCTGACAGCAGTTCCAGAGAGTTGCGTGCAATCTGTGATGATTTTCAGGACATTCTGGCTCCTAAACCAGGTTCCTTCTAGGTGATGTACTCCTAGAGAACCCTCTTACAACAGATGTCCCTGTTTGAAAGACGTGTTAAGGCATCCCCTTTTGCGCGAAAGAGGTTGTTGAGAGAGAGATTGGTATCATTGAGCCATCAAATAGTACGTATGCCTGCCCAGTTGTTTTGGTCTGGAAGAAAGATTGCATTGATTTCAGATCCTTAGACAAGATTACCGTGTTCAATGTCGAAACTATTCCTGACGTTGAGAGTCTTTTTGCAAGGTTAGCTGATGCTCAGTTTTCCACAAAGATAGATCTTGCAAACGGATATTGGCAATCGTGGTTAAGCCCGAGAATCGTCCGAAGACGGCTTTTACAACACACATGGGACTATTCCAGTTTGTCTGGATGCCTTTTGGACTTGTATCTGCTCCTACTGTGTTTGCAAGTATGATGCGTATGCTGGCATTTTATCAGTTTTCTGCTATCAACTTCTTTGACGATATTCTTGTGCAAAGTGTGTCACGGAATGCTTATCTTAGTCACGTGATGGCATGCTTTCTTGTCTGAGGTCTTTCAATCTCACAGCTCGTCCCTCGAAGATCGAGGCAGGCTTTCGCTCAATTGAATTTCTTGGACATGTTGTTTGGGGTGGTACTATGTGTCCTGTAGGGAAGAAGGTTGATAAGATTTTGAAGATATCCACTCCTACTACAGGAAGCAGGTCAGATCTTTGTTGGGGTTGCTGAGTTTTTACAGGAGATATGTTCCTGGGTTTGTTACTTTGAGAGCTCCACTGCCTGAGTTTAATCAAAGATGCTGGTCGTGCTGGAAGGTCTATTTCTTGGACTCCTTAGTGTGCTGAAGCTTTGAAGAAGATTCTGGGTATCTTGTCTTCTGCACTGTGTTGCTGTTACCTAGGTTGGGCAATCGTTGTGCTCTCAGGACTGATGCTAGTTCTGTTGGTTTGGGTGCTGTGTTGCTTCAGGAGAGTGATAATGTCCTTCACCCAGTCGTGCTCGCTAGTCGAAAGTTGCTGGATCGTGAGAAGGCGTACAGTACTATTGAACGGGAGTGTTTGGCCATTGTCTGGGTTGTGCAGAAGATTGTTAGATTCCTTTGGGGAGTCAGGCTTATCCTGCAGACGGATTATCGTCCCTTGACGTACCTCCTAAGATCAAACTTCACGAATTTCAGAATTATGCGATGGGCGTTGTAGTTGCAAGAGTTCGTGTTCGAAGTACAACCAGTTCCAGGTTCATCGAATGTTTTTTTGCTGATCTTCTCTCCGTTCATGTGAAAATCAGTTGATCTCTTACAAAGTGACTTATTTTGTGTGTACTGCAGTTTTCTCATACTGTTTTGATGTATGATCTCTGGATTTTTTGCATTGCGCTGTTTGTTTACTTCTTCAAAGAACGATTCGGTCATTTTCTTATTTTTGGGTGAGGAGGAGGAGTATTGTGACGAACCGTATTTCGTCCGGTCCCAAATTTTGGGGACACGTTTGACCGGAACAGGTAAACCTGTAAAATCGGTTGGCCTGTTTACCTGACCGCTACGCACCTGCGTTTTGTGTAAATCAGGTGAGCGAAAATTTCCCTTCAGTCTCCACAGAGCTACTGGCCAAGCAACAGTTTCAAAGAGCCAAAGGGAGCCTGAAGGAAGTTCCTCGCTGGCAGTCAGGTATGTGATGAAATTGAATTGAAGTTAGTGTTTGTATTAATGAAGTTGTTTGGGGATTTTTAACAGGTGGTTGGGAATTTTACAGCTCTTGGTAAAGGTCTGAAATATTTAATTGTTCCCTTGTTATATCTTAACATTTAACGAGACACAGAGTGACAGTAGAAGCAGTAGTTAGTGAATGTGAGTCGAAAGGAGGATGGGGATTATGGAGTGAGTAGAAAGAAGAAAGAATATGTATAGTGATATGTGATCGGAAAAAGGTAATCTAGTTAAAACACTGACTTATTGGGGGAGGGGGGGGGGGGGGGACAAAAAAACCACAAAAAAACCAAAACGTGTCGTTTATCTTTTTTCCCTAAAGTATCATAATGATGTGTGTTGGTGGGTTCTGGAAGTGAACAATGAAAAGTAAAATTAATGTGCATGAATTATCGGAACATGTATTCTGATTCTTGTTGTGGAAAGATAAAAACAGACGAACGGAAATCGTTCCTTGGAATGTAACTGAACACGTCTAATGATGTGATATGATAATTAAAAAAAATTCTTCCTGATAAAATGGACAAACTGAATTGTGTTTTTATACATAATAATTGTATTCTTGTACCTTGGAAAGGTTCCATGTGGAATCCTTTCTTCAAGTAAACAATGATGGTGTTAATCATAGAAAATGTTCTATTGTAATGTACCCACTGTATTGAAAC
>JAFLJL010001865.1:2500-7500 GCA_018398815.1 Conus ventricosus | reverse complement strand
CAGCTGGCTATGAAGGAACACCAGAGCTAGCTGTTAAGGGACACCACAGCAGTCTGTGCAGGGACACCAAGCTACTATGAAGGGACACCAGAGCTAGCTATGAAGGACACCACAGCTGGCTATGAAGAGACACCACAGCTTGCACAAGAAGGGACACAAACAGCTACTATGAAGGGGACACCAAGCAGCTAGCTGTTAAGGGACACCACAGCTGGATGTACAGGGACACCACAGCTGCAAAGAGTACACCAAACATCATAGGCTATGAAGACACCAACAGCTGCTTATGAAGGGACACCAGAGCTAGCTTATGAAAAAGGGGCACTACAGTGGCTATGGGCAGGGACACAGAGCGAGCTATGAAGGAGCACCTAAGCTGGCTATGAGGGACAACCACAGCTGCTATGAGGGACACCACAGGCTGGCTATGAAGGTACACCACAGCTGGCTAGTAAGGGACACCTCAGCTGGCAGTAAAGGGACACAACAGCTGCTAGGAAGGGACACCACAACTGGCTATGAAGAGACACCACAGCTGTCTATGAGGGCCACCACTGCTGGCAATGATGAAACACCAGCGCTGCTATGAAGGTACACCAACAGCGGCTATGTATGGGACAGCACAGCTGGCTATATGGACAACCACATCATGGCTATGATGGCGGACACCACAACTGGCTAAGAAGGGACACCAGAGCTAGCTAGAAGGGACACCACTGCTGGCTGGAAGGACACCGAGCTAGCGTGAAGTGACATCACAGCAGCTATGAAGGGACACCAGAGCTGGCTATGAAGGGACACCACAGCTGGCTATGATGGGACACCCACAAGCTGGCCTATGAAGGGACACCACAACTGGCTATGAGGACCAACCACAGCTTGCTATGAAGGGACACCACAGCTGGCTATGAAGGTACAGCCACACAGGCTATGAAGGGACACCACAGCTGCTATGGAGTGACACCACAGCAGGCTAAGTAGTGGACACCAAGCTGGCCAATGAAGGGATACCAGAGCAGCAAAGAAGGTTACACCACAGCAGGCTAAGAAGGGTCACCACATCTGAGCAATGAAGGTACACCACAGCTGTCGATATGAAGGTACACCACATCTGGCAATGAAGGGACACCAAGCAAGCTATGAATGGACACCACAGCATGCTATGAAGGGACACCACGCAGGCTATGAGGGTGCACCACGGCTGAGCTATGAAGGACAGCCACACTCAGGCTATGAAGGGACACCACAACTGGCTATGGAAGGGACCCACAGCTGGCTATGATGGGACACCACAGCTGCTAGAGGGACTCCACCGCAGCTATGAAGGTACACCACAGTCTGGCTAAGATGGGACACCAGAGCTGGCAATGAAGCCAACAAAACGTTGACAATAGGTGACAAAGCTGTGGAGATGACAAATGACGCTATGCAGAGGTCGAGCTGAGAGAGACCATCTTCCAGGGTTTCCAGACTACGTTTCCTATCATCTCCACCCGGGCGTCCACCAGATCAGAGAACCACAAGAACACACAATGCTGGTCAGGAAAAGAATGTCGCAACAACGTCATACAAACATCCACGAAGTCGATGAAAACTCTATTGGTCGGTTTCCAGACTCCCAACCCAAGCCCATGATATTTACAGTTGTTTGTATTTTACCTTCCTTACAGTGAAGAATCAATCATCTTTCTAACAATGAGCATCTTCAACAAACGACAAGGCACAAGAAGTAAAGAGTGGACAACCCTGGTCACTACATAGCTAAGAAGGACATCTGCATCTCGGTGTGTCTATTCTGTTTGTCCATTACAAGATCACACCCAACTTCCTGAACGAAACTAGGCGAAAAGATGCCGCGTGGCTCCAATTGCACTCAACAAATGATGATAAGACCTGGCTGGATATCTGGCGATGAATGAAGTGGTCATGGAGATAAAACACACTTGAAGACACCAAAAAAAAAAAATTACTGAACTGATTTGGAAAGGAATCTTGTGAAAAGGAGAAGGCGCTTCAACAACCAAGCCTTTACTGAACTGAATTGAAAATCCTTGGTAAAAGAAGAATGCGCTTCAACAATCAAGCCTTATAAAAGTTTGGTGTGGATCCTCCATCAAATGCGGACCAGGCCATTCATCAGATAATTACACATTTACCACTGAACAGGACACGCTGAAAGGTTACTGTTTAACTTGACGACTGTGTAAAAAGTTAGCTTGCATGGGAAGTGAAAAAAGTTTGCTTATAAATACGTCAACGATTCACATTTTACCAAGTTTTATGAAACCAAATTGCATAATAATAATAAATAAAAATAATTATAATAATAATTAATAATAATGGAAATATTTCAATAGCGCGAAATCCTAGATTAGCTCTAAGCGCTTTACAATACAAGGACTAACGAAAACACGCACGCACGCACGCGCGCACACGCGCACGCCACCACACACACGACACACACACACACACGCCACACACACACACACACACACACACACACACACACACACACACCACACACACACACACACACACACACACAACTCACACACACACACACACAACACACACACACACACACCACACACACCACACACACACACACACACCACACACACAAACCGCACACTCAGCACGGGAAGCAGATACGCACAGCACACATGGGAAAGCAACACGCACAACCACTCACGCACACCTCGCACACACACACTCACACAAACTGACATCTGTGTAAATGACCGGACTTTCGAATTATCAGCCGAAATAGACGGTAAAAAGATGAGTTTTTAGTTTCGTTTTAAAGACTGGAAAAGAGTCACAGTGCCTGATGTCGTGTGGAAGAGAATTCCAAGTTTTAGGAGCCAGGAAGGAGAAGGAACGATCCCCCCCCCCCCCCTTCTTTTGCATTTGAATCTGGGAGGAACCAGGAGCAACTTATATGTGGCATACCGAAAGAAACCCTTTTAATCTGTAGCAACTGTTGCTTCCCCTGTTGGATGATAATGTTTTAGAGAGACGAATGATCGGAGGGCCGATCCAGGATCGATTTCATTACCTCTTTTTCTGATTTTTTCCTTTTCGTTAATTATTACTGTCACTTGCTTGGGACGTCTATAAAGGATCAAACTCGCAAGTTTTGATGGCAACGGCTCGTTAATTGTACAATCTAGGTCTAGATTACCAACAAAGCCACTGCTATTCCTAGAGCGGAGAATCACCTCATTCTTGTGTGTGTGTGTGTGTGTGTGTGTGTGTGTGTGTGTGTGTGTGTGCGTGCGTGCGTGCGTGCGTGCGTGCGTGCGTGTGTGCGTGTGTGTGTGTGTGTGTGTGCGTGTGTGTGTTGGCGTCCTCACCTCATTCTTGATGTAAACAAGATTGTCGTCCTGGGCTCCCTGAACACTCCAGAACTGGGCGATCACGTCATTCCTAACCCACTCCAGCTTGGTCAGCAAGTTGGTCTTCTGATCTTTCAGCATTTTCACTCGGTTCCTCGCCTGCAGCTTCTCGGCCCCCACACCTGTGGATGCGTGTATAAACATGCATCATGGTGTGTGCGCGCGCACGCGCGCGTGTGTGTGTGTGTGTGTGTGTGTGTGTGTGTGTGTGTGTGTGTGTGTGTGTGCGTGCGTGCGCGCGTGCATGTGTGTTCTTACGGTCTTTCTGGCATTGAAAGGAGTGAACGGCCAAAGTGGAAATATTAACTACACACACGCACACATACGCGCACATGCGCTCGCACGCACACGCACAGATGTACAAGCAAAGGCACACATGCGCAAGTACAGAAGGAAAGAGAGAGGGAGCGAGAAAGAGAGAGAGAGAGAGAGAGAGAGAGAGAGAGAGAGAGAGAGAGAGAGAGAGAAAGAGAAGAAGAAGAAGAAGAAGAAGAATCAACAACAGCAGCAGCAACAACAACAGCAACAACAATAATACAATGAATTTGTATTCTTCCCTGTTCTCTAGAGACGCAACCCAGAGAAGAAAAAGAAACACCCGAAGGTGCTGGGGAGGACCCAGAGAAGCACTGTCTTCACCCGCCTTTAGAGCAGTCCTGTACCACCCTTGGAGGCCTGCGCTGTGTTGACGATGGGTACAGGCACGCGCAGGACACTCCATTAAGATATCAAGGGACATAACTGCTCCTGAACAGAGGTAACTTAGACTACAGGATGCAGCCCATAACAGCCTTAAAGTAGCATCCCCATGGGTGTACCAGCCCGTATTTCATGACTGCAGAGCCCACCGGCGAAAAACACCACCCTCCAGCTGCCGAGCACACCCCACAGACCCAACCACCCCTGCCCACGGACAGATGAAGACAGTGCCACTCCAGACACAGCCAAGCTTTCGCCATACGGTCTTATGTGCCCTCAAGAGAGAATCCAAAGTTGTAGTCTTTCCCACTGTCAACAGGACTTTCCCTGTGGTCAGTGGGTCTTTCCTCACCGTCACTGGACCTTTCTCCAGGGTCAGCCTAGTTAAGGCAAAGAAGAAAAAGAAACACCCGAAGGTGCTGGGGAGGACCCAGAGAAGCACTGTCTTCAACCCGCCTTTAGAGCAGTCCTGTACCACCCTTGGAGGCCTGCGCTGTGTTGACGATGGGTACAGGCAACGCGCAGGACACTCCATTAAGATATCAAGGGACATAACTGCTCCTGAACAGAGGTAACTTAGACTACAGGATGCAGCTCATAACAGCCTTAAAGTAGCATCCCCATGGGTGTACCAGCCCGTATTTCATGACTGCAGAGCCCACCGGCGAAAAACACCACCCTCCAGCTGCCGAGCACACCCCACAGACCCAACCACCCCTGCCCACGGACAGATGAAGACAGTGCCACTCCAGACACAGCCAAGCTTTCGCCATACGGTCTTATGTGCCCTCAAGAGAGATCCAAACCAGGACTTCACCTCTTGCATCCAACTGAGTCCCACAAAGTATCTTACCTCCTCAATCTAGCGTGGGGAGGTGCGCTGAGTGATCAATGACTACAAGG
>JAFLJL010001864.1:71203-78703 GCA_018398815.1 Conus ventricosus | reverse complement strand
CACTGCGGTGTAAACGTTTTAAAGAAAGGGCATTCCCTGAAGCATGCTCAGTAATTTTTGTGGGGGACCATCACAAACTTAAAAAAGGAACACCCGGGTGAGCAAGATCATCGTCAGCAAGGGTGGCACCGTTGAAGTTTTACAACTGAAATCAAGGTGGACTTTTTCAATGCCCTATTTGGGGAATGAAATAAAACATTTGGAAAGATGTCCCCTCATCAGCCATGCGAATCTCTCCCCCAAAAAGGGGGAAAACCCTCATTGTTTGGGGATTCCCCTTAAGCGAAGGAGCCAGGCCCCTTGCGGTAAACATTGGGCGTCTTTCCCGGGGCCCCTTTTTGGGAAAAACACCCACGGAAGTGTCGAGACTTCCCCCTCCAAAACCCCCAGGGCCCCCCTTCCCCTGGGGGGGAAAACAAGGTTTTGGCCCGGGGCCCAGGGGCCAACAGATTTCCGTTCTCTGAACTTTTAAACCTACCACTCCTGGGAAGTGTAGAGGTGTCTTTTTTTTTGCTGATTTACGTTAAAAAACCCTAGTCATTGATAGGTGTGAGATACATTAACCCTTTTGTGTGTTTAAAAATTTTTTTTCCTTTTTTGGTTTTGGAATTTTCAGGTGATCGTTTTCTTTTAGCCTTTTTAAAACTCACTGCAAGGGAATCTAAATTTTCCTTTTTTGGGGTTTTTTTTTTTTTAACTTTTTTTTTTTTCCAGGGTTATTTTCAATTACTATTTCTTCTTGTTTTTAAAAATGAATGTTGGAAAAAGTTTTTAAAAGTTTTCAAGGGGAATTGTCGATCCTTTCTAATGGAAAAGGGATAACTTATCAGAGTTAGCTGAAAAAAAAAATATAACATATTAGCTTTGCAATCACTAAATATTCGGAAAAGGCCAAATTACCTAATTTTCCCCAAACTATTTTTTTCCACCTTTGTCCAAAACGTCGACAAAAGTGAAAAAGTTAATGCAGCTTTATGTGATGAGGATGAAAAGTATACGCCATGTGATGTCCTTTTCCCACCGTTTATTGCTGGGTTGATCCCTGTGCAGCCGGGGTACAAACAAAATTAAAATTTGTTTAACAAAAATATCTGTTTATTTACCACAAGGCCCCAAAGGGTTTTAAATCGGAAGGGTTTCGTTTATCCGTCGGGCCAATTCTAAAAAATTATCTTTCCCTTGGGGATTTTAATGCCCTTTCCCCTTTTGGGGAAAAAGGGGGGTTTTGTAAAAAAAGTAACAAAAACAATCGCTTTATGGGAAAATATTGTGGGTTCATCTCTTTATTTTTTTTAAAACAAGGGTTTGTATTACTCCTTCCCAGAAAATTCCAAAAAAAACCCAAGCCCCATTGATTTGTCATTGATATCTTAAATTTTGGCAGTGTTTTGCGATTTTGGAAACCCCCTTTGGTGACTAAAAAATTTAGTGACCTTTTCCAATTATTTTACATTAGAAAACTTTGCATTTTGTTAAAACAAAGTTTGCAACACATGCCCAAATTTCCCAAAAATTTTGTTACAAATTTCCCAAATTGGAAAAATTTCTGTCTTTTTAAGGGGGGTTTTTCTACATTGATAAAAGATCCCCTTTAATAATCAAGATTTTGACATACATATGACAGTTTTCAAAAAAACCTTACTTCAGCGCATGTGAACCCACCCCAAAACCGAAAATTTCTTTTAAAATTCAAAAAAAAATCTGGGTAAATTTTTGGAAGAAAATTGTTCGGGGAAAAGATGAAAAATTTTTCCCGAAATCGAAAAAAAATATAAACGTGGAAAAAGATCAAAAAAAAAAAGTCTAAAAAAAATTAGGGAGAAAAAAAAAGGGGTAAAGAATTAAAAAAAACAGAAAAAATTTCCCCCCCGGGGGAAAAAAAAAACGACAATTTTGGGTTTTTCCCCTTTTGGTAAAAATTAATGTATAAAAACTGTAAAGTATTCAAAAATTTTTGGGGACAAAAAAAAAAGCAATGAAAAAATGGATTTTAAAATTACCAAATTGTCCTGTTCGTTTACCAATTCTAAATTTTCCTTTCCCTTTTTTTGTTTAAAGCTGGGGTTTGCTGATTTGGTTTGCAAAAAATAGCAGCAAAAAAAAATTTTTAACTGAAAAAAAAATTTTTCGGGGAAAAAATGAAGAAAATACAGACATTTATAAAAACCCAAAATCTTTTGAAGTCTTTCCCTAAATACCCAAATAACAAAAAAAGGTTAAAGATTGTTTAAGAAATTTTTAAAATTAGAAATTCAGGGGGTTTTTTAGAGGGCATATTAATGAAATCCTTAATCATCTTCCACAAAATGTAATACATTTTTCCTCTCTTTTTTTTCAGAAATTTTGGGGGGAAAGGGGGAAAATGTATATTTGGGAAAACAATCTATTGTTTTTAAATTCAAAAAAGGGGAAAAACCTAAAAAAGATATAAGTAGTTATCCCCCCATTGCTTTAAGTCAAAAACATTTTAAATTAAGGGAAAAAAATTATATTAAAAAGATTTGTTACCTTTGCAAAAAACAAAAATAATTCCTATAAATCAAGGGGAAATTTAAAACCCGGTGACCCCACAATTAAACCCTTTGGGTTTTAAATTTTTTTACCAGGTTTTTAAAAATAAATTTTTGCCCCGTCGCAAGAACTATTAGCCACTTTTTTTGACATTCGTAAGGCTTAGAACGTTGGGCCCTAAGGGCTTGCTGTAAAAAATTTTAAGAATATTGGGTATTAATGGTAATATTTTTAAATTATTTTTCAAGAGTTCCTTAAAATTGCCGGTTTTTTCCAAACAGGGAATGGGGAAAAAATTTATTCAATCCTAGGCCTTTACTTTTGGGTCTCCCCCAAGGTTTGAAATTTTTCCCCAATGTTATTAAAATTTCTGTTTTTTGATCTCCCAAAAGGTTTTCCCCAAAGATAAGATTAGCCCCCAGTTTGCTGCGACATATGTTTAGGGTGAAAGTAAAACTATGAAACGCCTACTTCTCTACGTCTTAAATTTTACATCAAAATCAAATCCCAGCATGAGCTCAATAAATAAACAAATTCTTACATGAAAAGGGCTTTCATTTTTCAACGGGAAAAAAACTCAATGATGCTCTTTAAAACTCGGGTTTTTATGCCCAAAAAAGGGCTCCCCAAATTTACTTTGGATGGTTTTTTAATTTTTTTAAATATGTTAAAAACTTTTAAATTTTTTTAGGATTCTTTTAAAGTAAAAAAATTAGTGGAAGGGCCAAAATTGATTACTTTCAAAAACAAAGAAAGGAAAAGTTTAAACTTAAAAAAATTTTTTTTTAAACCAATCCTGGGCCCCAAGATTCAAAAACATTAACCGTCTTAGAAAATGTTTTTGTTCGTTAAAGCTTTGCTATGCTCAAAAATTTTTCTTAATGCACCTCAATATTTTTAAAATTAAACTTCCCAAAGTGTTAAATTGCAAAGCTTATAAAAAATTCCCCTTGGTTTCCCACACTTTCCAAATTTGGGACTTTACAATGGGGGTAGGTGTTTTTTCACTAAAAGATTTCCCGAAAAGCTTCGGGCCTTAAAGTTTGTTTTAAAAAAGTTTCTCAAAAAAAAATTTTTTTTCAAGGGGTATGCTTAGTTTCGGGAAAAAAAGATTTGGAAAGCGTGTCAAACATACTCTAAACAAAATCTATCTGTTTTATTTGGGGGATCTTCTAAAAAAAATAATTTTGATCAAAATAACATTGTAAAAACCCATCTTTTTCCCCAATCCCAAAAAAGGGAAAACAATCGACGAAATTTTTTGTTTATAAAAATAAAAAGATTTATAAAAAAAATGATTTCTTTTTAATTTTTTTAAAAATCACGAAAGTTCATTTAGAAAATAATTACTTTAATCATTTAAAAATTATACGGATGGTTCAGTGCTTGAAAATTAAAATTCAGGGCGTTTTTAATCCCAAAGTTTAAAAAATTCAAACGGTTATTTTATTTTTGGAAAACAACTTATCTTATCCAGTGCGGGAACTATTTGTTTATATTGAAGCCTTGGATTTCATAAAACCCTTTTCCTCCAAACAACATTAAATTTTTTAAATTATGTGCTGATTGGGAAAGCAGGGCTTCTTTCGATAAATTTCCCCAAATTTTCACCCCTTCGCCAAGATTTGATAATTTGAAATTTAAATTTATTTTTAAAACACTTTCTTTCAATCAAAAGGAAAAAATGTGACTTTTTGCTGGGGGGGCCCTTTTCATGGGTTATTTGGAAACGAAAGGTAGTCGAGCTGCCCAAAACAAGCCCGCCAAATGTTTAAAGATGCTGTTTCCGTAAAAAAGTTCATTTGATTTTTCGAAAGCTATTCAATTATTAATTTGAAAAAACTTACGAAAAATGCTAAAAACTTATTGTTTTAAAAACAGGGGCGTTCGTATAGTCGTAAATTTTTTTTTCAACCTTGGGGAGGGGGACAACAAAACCAGACCCCCCAAAGCGTTTTTTTTTGCCCCATCTAGGAGATTGAGAGTTTATTCATTTGGGCTTTTGTTTTTTTAAATCAATCCCAAAAAACCCAAAAAATTTGTAACAAAGTTTGTGTATGTTTGGGAATTTCCCTTTTGTGCAACCATTTTGGGCCCGTTGTTCAAAAACAAAAGAATTTTTTTAAAAAATTTTGGGTTTTTTGACGGTTTCTCTGATGGATCGACTCCTTGGGCTTTTTCTACCCTACTTTTAAAAAATTTTTTTTGTTTTCAATCGGGATGTAAAGGTTTATTGCATAAATTCATGAGTATTTATTTGTAAAAATTTTTAATTTTTGATTTTATAATTCAATTGTTTCCCTTGTTACTTGTTTATCTATTCAAAATTTTATAATTTGGATTCCAAAGGGGGGGACATGGGCAATATGTGGACAAAAAGGGGTACATTTTTTTCCTTTTTTTTTAAACCTTGTTTCCGAATTCCCCTATTTCTCAAATTTACTCACAACTCCCATTCAAATTTTTTTTAACCTTTTACAGAACTTTCCCCTTTTTTATTCCCTTCCAAAATCGTATTCCCAAAATTTTTTTTAATTTTTTTTATAGACCCCCCGGCCCCTTTTCTTCATTTACCCCCAAAAATCACTATTGTTGAAAACACTTTCAGTTGGGGAAGGACCCTTTAAAAGGGAAAAAACCACCAACACACACACCCCACACCAACCCCACACACCCAACAACACCCACACACAACCCCACCCACCAACACCCACCCCCAACACACACAACAAAAAACACCGGACACACACACGAAAACACACACCCACCACTAACCCCAACCCCCCACCCCACACACCCCCCACACCCCCACAACACACAAAACAACCCCCCACACACACAACCCACTAACCTCACAACACACCACCCACCACCCCCAACACACAACCCCTAACACTAACACACGCCCACCACACCACACACACACACAAAACACCAAAACACACACACAAACACCAACCCTTAAAACCCCCACACAAACACACCCCACACACCACACACCAAAACACACCCATACACACCCCAAAAAAGACACTCACCACCACCCCCAACACACACACCACACCAAACCCCCCCCCCCCACACACACACACACAAAACACATACAGACACCGACCCCTCACACACCACAACACACCACACACACACAACACACACACACCACACAGACCACACACACAGACCCCACCCCACCGATACCCCACAACACAAACCCACACACAACACCGCGCGCGCACCCCACAAAAAACACCCCCACACACAACACCCCAAAACAAAAACACCCCTAAAAACGCACCCGCCACACCGCACACACTTACCCACACCTCACACACCCCCACACACACCACCCCACACACCCCACTAACACTAACACAAAAACGCGCGCGCAAAACACCCCACACACACACACAACAAAACCCCCCCAAAAAAACCGCTGGGGGGGCGGGGCGCGGGAACACCCACCCACACCACCAACACACACACACACCCCACACACACACACCAAAAAACACTCATGCGCTGCGCGCGCGCCCCCACACACACCCCCCCCCCCACACACACACCCACACACCCACACACACACACACACACACCCCTCACCCACACACCCCACACCCCCACCTTTAACCCCTAACACACGCAGACACCACCCCACCCCAACCCCACACACCACCACACCCAAAACCCCAAAGCGGCGCGCGCACACACACACACACACACACCCAAAAAAAACACACACACACCACACAAACCCACACTAAACCCTTTTAAAGCTCGCGCGGCGCACCACCCCACAACACACACACACCCCCCAACACACACACACAACCCCACAACACACCCCACATCCCAACACCACACACCCCCCACAACACACTAACACTAAAAACACGCAGGGCACACACAAAACACACACACACACACACCCCAAAACACACACACACCCACACACTAAAACTACACCGCCACGCCCCACAAAACCCCGCACGACGCGGAAAGCAGGCACGCCGCCGCCAAACCCCCACCACCCCACACCCCACAAAAACACACTCGACGGGACGGGCCCCACGCACGCACGCACGCACGCACGCCGCACGCACGCACGCACACACACACACCCCAACACACCCCACAACACACCCTTTTATGACAAAAAAGACGGCAGGGGGACTATCTCTGCAGGGGGGGTCAGGGGGAAAGACCCGAAATTTTTATAGCCAGGGGGAAAAAATCCCCCGGGGTCCTTTTGCTGACGTCCTGTGGAAGGCCCTGTCCCATTTGAAACAGGATTTTTTCCCCTTTCCTTCCCTTTAAAGCACTTGCCTTTTTTACCCGCCCTTCCCCTCTCCCCCCCCAAACCCCCACCACTACCTGTCGCCTGACGAGAGAGAGGAGAAGGGGAGAGAGGGGAGGGGGAGAGGAAAAGGGAGAGGAAAAAAGAGAGGAGGAGGGAGAAGGAGGGTGAAGGAGAGAGAGGGGGGGGGAGGGGAGGAGGGGGAGAGGGGGGGGAAAAAGGGGAGAGGGGGGGGAAAAGGGGGGGAGAGAGGGGGGGAGGAGAGAAAAAGAGGGGAGAGAGAGAGGGAGAGAGAGAGGAAGAGAGAGAGGAGAGAGAGGGGGAAGGGAGAGAGGGGGAGGGGAGAGAGGGGAGGAGGGGAGGGAGAGAGGGAGGGGAAAAGGGGAGGGAGAGAGGGGAGGAGAGAGGAGGGGGAGGGAGAGAGAGGGGAAGAGGAAAAGGGGTTGATGGGAGGGAGAGAGGGGGGAAGAGAGGGGAGGGGAGGGGAGAGAGAGGAGTAAAAGAGGGGGGGGGAGAGAAAGGGAGAAGGAGGGGGGTAGAGGAAAAGAGAGGGGGGAAGTGGGGAGAGGGAAGAGGGGAGGGGGAAAAAGGAGTGTGGGGGTGTGTTGTGTGTTGTGTGTGTGTGTGTGGGTTTTGGGGTTTTGTGTGTGTGTGGGTGTGCGCCGGGGGGCGTTTGGGGCTTTGGGCGTGCGTGT
>JAFLJL010001864.1:58703-66203 GCA_018398815.1 Conus ventricosus | reverse complement strand
CACAGAAGCAATGTTCTATCCATGCTTTGTACACCACAATGTTCTGTCCATGCTTTGTACACCAGAAGTACAATGTTCTGTCCATGCTTTGTACACCACAATGTTCTGTCCATGCTTTGTACACCAGAAGTACAATGTTCTGTCCATGCTTTGTACACAGAAGTACAATGTTCTGTCCATGCTTTGTACACCAGAAGTACAATGTTCTATCCATGCTTTGTACACCAGAAGTACATATGTTCTGTCTATGCTTTGTACACAGAAGTACAATGTTCTGTCCATGCTTTGTACACCAGAAGTACAATGTTCTGTCTATGCTTTGTACACAGAAGTACAATGTTCTGTCCATGCTTTGTACACCAGAAGTACAATGTTCTGTCCATGCTTTTGTACACCACAATGTTCTGTCCATGCTTTGTACACCAGAAGTACAATGTTCTGTCCATGCTTTGTACACAGAAGTACAATGTTCTGTCCATGCTTTGTACACCAGAAGTACAATGTTCTATCCATGCTTTGTACACCAGAAGTACAATGTTCTGTCTATGCTTTGTACACAGAAGTACAATGTTCTGTCCATGCTTTGTACACCAGAAGTACAATGTTCTGTCTATGCTTTGTACACAGAAGTACAATGTTTGTCCATGCTTTGTACACAGGACAATGTTCTGTCCTTTGCTTTGTACACCACAATGTTCTGTCCAGTGGTGTACACAGAAGTACAATGTTCTGTCTATGCTTGTACCCCAGAAGTACAATGTTCTGTCTATGCTTTGTACACAGAAGTACAATGTTCTGTCTATGCTTTGTACACCACAATTTTTCTGTCTATGCTTTGTACACAGAAGTACAATGTTCTGTCTATGCTTTGTACACCACAATGTTCTGTCTCTATGCTTTGTACACAGAAGTACAATGTTCTGTCCATGCTTTGTACACCAGAAGTACAACGTTCTGTCCATGCTTTGTACACCAGGAAGTACAATGTTCTGTCCATGCTTTGTACACAGAAGTACAATGTTCTGTCCATGCTTTGTACACGAAGTACAATGTTCTGTCTATGCTTTGTACACAGAAGTACAATGTTCTGTCTATGCTTTGTACCCCACAATGTTCTGTCCATTGTGGTTGTACACAGAAGTACAATGTTCTGTCTATGCTTTGTACACAGAAGTACAAATGTTCTGTCTATGCTTTGTACACAGAAGTACAATGTTCTGTCTATGCTTTGTACACCACAATGTTGTGTCTATGCTTTGTACACAGAAGTACAATGTTCTGTCTATGCTTTGTACACCAGAAGTACAATGTTCTGTCCATGCTTTGTACACCAGAAGCTCCATGAAGGGAGTGCTGACTTTGAGCGATTTCGTCACCACGGTTCCGTACTAGCGTTTCGTGGGTTCCCCCTTTGGCCGTATTCTGTATTTCCACCAAGCTTCGATGCAATCGGTCGGGTGGTTCTTCTCTAAATGCAGCATTGTTGACTGATTAAAACTCATAGCACGAGATACTGCTTCATTCTGGCCACACCACCAAGTATTTCCAAGTTAGTTTCAAAGTGAGGGGATTGCAGGCAGGGAACTGAAACAAATTTGAAAAGGAATTGAAAGTAAATCCTGCCACGTAACATGGACAAACGAATTACAGGACAAAACACGACGCGTTTCGCCCTCTCAGGTTGACCTAAGGTCAGAGAAACAACATTCAGGACTATGAAAACGAAGATAAGAGAAGATACGTGAGTGCCCGTTCTTCGCTTTCATTAATAATAATAATAATGATGAATATTTATATAGCGCCCTATTCTCGGCTAGAGACCAAGCTCTAAGCGCTTTACAATCCACACCGTTTACACAACGGGCTGCCTACCTGGGTAGTGCCGACTGAAGAGCTGCCAGCCGGCGCTTCATTCAGTCGTTTGCCGTGTCATCCAGTCAGTATCGTTCAATATCGTGCACTCAATTTCCTTACTTCCTTCATTCTTTCCATTTCTCACGCAGGGTGCATGCTACGTGTAACGTGTCATCCATACCAACGGCCAAACTGGCCTACTCTTCCGAAAGTTGGTGATGGGATTTTACGTGTGTGCAAGATGTTATGCGTGCGTTCACACACGGAACCTCGGTTTATAGTGTCATTCGAAGGACATTGTTGTTTATTGTTGTTCATTGTTGTTTCAGTGTTGTTTATCTTGCCTGTGGAAGACCTAAGAGGTCGAAACGCGTCGTGTTTTGTCTCGTGATTTGTTTGTCCCTGTTAACTGGCGGATGAACTTTAAATTCCATTTGAAATAAGATTTCTGGAAGTCATTCGACCACAGTACAGTGTCTCCTCAGGTGGGTTGCCACATAAAGGTTTGATCATGACTCTCCCTGCGAACTGCCGGTGCCAGGGCTGCGGTGGGACAAGCCAGGGTGTGGCTGTGCACGGGGAACTAGAATGACAAGCGTGGGATTGATGCCATTGGAGTAGACCAAACAAAACAAAACAAAACAACCCCCCCCCCAAAAAAAAAAAAAAAAAAAAAAAAAAAAAAAACAAACAACAAAAAAAACAAACAAACACAGAAACAAACAAGTAAAAAAAAAAACAAACCCCATCCAAACCAAAAAAAAACCCACACAAACAAACCCACAAACAAAAACCAAACAAAACACCAACAACACCAACACCAACACCACAGACAACCATATTTGACAGAAAAAGAAAAACAACAGCACGCGAGTGATAACTCAGCCCTGTTGGCTGAAGTACTAGGTGTGTGTGTGTGTGTGTGTGTGTGTGTGTGTGTGTGTGTGTGTGTGTGTGTGTGTGTGTGTGTGTGTTGTGTGTGTGTGTGTAGTGTGTGTGTGTGTGTGTGTGTGTGTGTGTGATGTGTGTGTGTGTGTTGTGTGTAGTGTGTGTGTGTGTGTGTGTGTGTGTGTGTGTGTGTGCGTGTGTGTGTGTGTGTGTCTGTGTGCGTGTCTGTGTGTGTGTGTGCGCTGGTATCACTTTCTCTCACGGCCTTCAATATATTGAATAACAACAACCCCATGATTGTGTGTGTGTGTAGTGGTGTGTGTGTGTGGTGTGTGTGTGTGTGGTGTGTGTGTGTGTGTGTGTGTGTGTGTGTGTGTGTTGTGTGTGTGTGTGTGTGTGTGTGTGTGTGTGTGTGTGTGTGTGGTGTGTGTGGTGTGTGTGTGTGTGTGTGTGTGTGTGTGTGTGTGTAGTGTGTGTGTGTGTGTGTGTGTGTGTGTGTGTGTGTGTGTGTGTGTGTGTGTGTGTGTGTGTGTGTGTGTGTGTGTGTGTGTGTGTGTGTGTGTGTGTGTGTGTGTTTTGTGTGTGTGTGTGTGTGTGTGTGTTGTGTGTGTAGTGTGTAGTGTGTGTGTGTGTGTGTGTGTGTGTGTGTGTGTGTGTGTGTGTGTGTGTGTGTCTGTGTGTGTGTGTGTGTCTGGGGTGTGTGTGTGCGCTGGTATCACTTTCTCTCACGGCCTTCAATATATTGAATAACAACAACCCCATGATTCATACCTACACAAATACAAATCCTTTCATACATGCACCCTTTCAAGCCGGCTTTCAAAAGCCGATACAAAAGAGCCACAACGAACCCCACCCCACCCCCCTTTTTATTTTATTGCCTACCCCCCCCCCCCCCCCTACACAGGCCTCACCATCTTGAACTCGTCATTCGATGCTTGTCACCGACAAAAGCCAAACGCTGATCTTTTGTCCTTCTCAAGACCTGGGGGGGAGGGGGGGGGGGGGGCTGACAGGGGTGGAGGGTAGGGACAGACAGACTTGTTTTTGTATTTCATAGTTCTGGTATCATGTTTCAGCTGTAGTGTCCTGTCATTTCCCACAATGATGCTGAATGGCAGTTGGTCGCTTTCAGGGTGGATGTTGATATTAGCCTGGGTGGTGGTATAGAAGAGTAGGGTTTTTTTTGTGTGTTGGGCACAGTACGGGCGAACAGAACCTAAAGGGATTTTTTTATGATTTTCTATTGTCCTGGGATAGAAGGTTGTAGGGGTACCGTGTCGAACGTATGAACATAAATCAAGAGGATATGGGACTGGTGACTTTGCCTGTGGTTAGTTAGATTTCTGTTGTATGGTCCAAAAGCATTCACTCTTTCGCGTCGGTCTGATCGGCTGTCTCTCTGTCTGCCTCCTGTTGACAGGCTGACTGTGTTTATTACCACGCTTCGCCTGTGGTAGTGTCAATCTGCCAAGAGTGAAGCACACACTACGGTGGTTCGTGGTGCCGACAAAAGGCTACGTGCAGGAAGAGGGCCGCCCTTCCTGAGCAGCAGACAACAAGACGCTGGCATACATTGTAACTGAGAGGGCAGCTCCGCTGACTGAACGATTCTCTCATCACGCCATTTCTGTGGTGGCCGTAAGGGGTGAATGACCTGCACGTGCAAACTGGACTCCGCACAATGCCAATGGTGGAAAGCCAAGCGCAATACTTATACTTCTTCATCCACTGTCTCCCTCTCCCCACCTTTCTTCATCCATGTCTTGAGCGATCAAGGAACTCCATCCAGTCTCAGCCAGGTGTAACAGGTCAGAGGTGTCTTCCAGTCGTTGAGGTTGTTTCGCTAGGACATTTCTGCCTGCCACTGGGACGTCCAGCCCCCACTGCGTCTGTGGAATGTCCCCTGACAGAGAGCCAAGGCCAGTGGATAGAAACTCCAGCGAGACCTTCCCTGTGGAATGACCCTGGACAGAGACCTTCCCTGTGGAATGTCCCTGGACAGAGAGTCATGGCCAGTGGATAAAACTCATGGGAGACCTTCCCTGTGGCATGTCCCTGGACAGAGAGCTATGACCAGTGGATAGAAACTCCAGGGAGACCTTCCCTGTGGAATGACCCTGGACAGAGGGACACCTTGCCTGTGGAATGACCTGGACAGAGGTAGACCTTCCCTGTGGAATGTCCTGGACACAGACCATCCCTGTGGAATGACCTGGACAGAGACCTTGTCTGTGGAATGACCCTGGACAGAGGGAGACCTTGCCTGTGGAATGACCCTGGACAGAGGGACACCTTGCCTGTGGAATGACCCTGGACAGAGGGAGACCTTCCCTGTGGAATGTCCTGGACACAGACCTTCCCTGTGGAATGACCCTGGACAGAGACCTTGTCTGTGGAATATCCCTGGACAGAGGGAGACCTTGCCTGTGGAATGACCCTGGACAGAGGGACACCTTGCCTGTGGAATGTCCCTGGACAGAGGGACACCTTCCCTGTGGAATGACCCTGGACAGAGGGACACCTTGCCTGTGGAATGACCCTGGACAGAGGAACACCTTGCCTGTGGAATGTCCCTGGACAGAGCGAGACCTTCCCTGTGGAATGTCCCTGGACACAGACCTTCCCTGTGGAATGACCCTGGACAGAGGGACATCTTGCCTGTGGAATGACCCTGGACAGAGGGACACCTTGCCTGTGGAATGACCCTGGACAGAGGGACACCTTGTCTGTGGAATGTCCCTGGACAGAGGGACACCTTGCCTGTGGAATGACCCTGGACAGAGACCTTGCCTGTGGAATGTCCCTGGACAGAGGGACACCTTCCCTGTGGAATGACCCTGGACAGAGGGGACACCTTGCCTGTGGGATGACCCTGGACAGAGGGAGACATTCCCTGTGGAATGACCCTGGACAGAGGGACACCTTACCTGTGGAATGTCCTGGACAGAGGAACACCTTGCCTGTGGGATGACTCTGGACAGAGCGACACCTTGCCTGCGGAATGACCCTGGACAGAGGGACACCTTGCCTGTGGAATGACCTGGACAGAGGGACACCTTCCCTGCGGAATGACCTGGACAGAGGGACACCTTGCCTGTGGAATGACCCTGGACAGAGGGACACCTTGCCTGTGGAATGACCCTGGACAGACACCTTGCCTGTGGAATGACCCTGGACAGAGGGACACCTTGCCTGTGTAATGTCCCTGGACAGAGGGACACCTTGCCTGTGGAATGACCCTGGACAGAGGGACACCTTGCCTGTGGAATGTCCCTGGACAGAGGGACACCTTGCCTGTGGAATGACCCTGGACAGAGGGACACCTTGCCTGTGGAATGTCCCTGGACAGAGGGACACCTTGCCTGTGGAATGTCCCTGGACAGAGGGACACCTTGCCTGTGGAATGACCCTGGACAGAGGGACACCTTGCCTGTGGAATGTCCCTGGACAGAGGGACACCTTGCCTGTGGAATGTCCCTGGACAGAGGGACACCTTGCCTGTGGAATGACCCTGGACAGAGGGACACCTTGCCTGTGGAATGACCCTGGACAGAGGGACACCTTGCCTGTGGAATGACCCTGGACAGAGGGACACCTTGCCTGTGGAATGACCCTGGACAGAGGGACACCTTGCCTGTGGAATGACCCTGGACGGAGGGACACCTTGCCTGTGGAATGACCCTGGACAGAGGGACACCTTGCCTGTGGAATGGCCGTGGACAGACACCTTGCCTGTGGAATGACCCTGGACAGAGGGACACCTTGCCTATGGAATGACCCTGGACAGAGGGACACCTTGCCTGTGGAATGACCCCGGAGAGAGAGCCACGGCCAGTAGGATAGAAACTCCAGGCAGACCTTGAGAACAGAAGACCTTCAGAAAAGACCCCCCCCCCCCCCCCCCCCCCCCCCCCCCCCCCCCCCCCCCCCCCCCCCCCCCCCCCCCCTTCCCCGACAAATGTTTCGGTTCACAGTTCCATACTCTCTAAAGGAGAAAGGCTGCATTCAAATCATGACTCATATATGCTATTCTGCTGTTAGGAGTTTTCTCTGGTACTGTCGACGTTGGACAAGCTCGCTGCACGTGATAATCGTAAGGAGAGGATTTCGTTTATTGTCCTGCTGTCTGACAGTCGTTTGTCTTAAGATCCAAGTGTGACATGTGGAAAATCTCTCTGGAACATTTATTCCCTAAAGACCGGACGTTTTGCTCAAGATGAGCTGACTATCACGTGATGTAGGGCCTATGTGGTTTTACTAGGATCATGTTATTTATAGCCCAGCCGACCGCGCGGCTCGCGTCGGGATTGCAAGATGTTAACAAATATTATATAACTGCCAGGACCAAATTTCAAAACCAAAAATTAAGTCATGTCCTGTGGATTGTAAGATCGATCGAACAAAACGTTTATTACCAACCAGGTATTAGTCATAACCAAATGAAAAATACCAGTGTTCTTGATAAAATCACACTATTAGCAGGAACACCTCAGAAAGTCTTCATGCAGTGGCTGTAAAATTATTGGTTCCTGTCATTGTTGACACCCATCAATACACTTACTTGAAATAGTCGCTTTTCCCTTGGACACAACGCCCGTTTCTTTTCACTGTATTTGTAATTCGCTGTCGATACTCCACGGGAAGAATCAAACTTATTTTCCTTTTGTTTTGTTTTCTTTTTTCTTCTTACTTTTTTTCTTTGTTTCGCTGTCCCATCACACACACACACACACACACACCACAACACACACACAC